>JANTCA010026184.1:0-22561 GCA_024741275.1 Chironex yamaguchii | reverse complement strand
ATGTATGTATGTATGTATGTATGTATGTATGTATGTATGTATGTATGTTTGTATGTATGTATGTATGTATGTATGTAAGTCGTGCGTATACGTATACATATACATATACACAAGCAAGATGGAAAATAGAGATAGAAACAAAATTGATTCCTTAGACTGTGCTGTAATTCTTAAGCAGTGGAGAAGAAACATGAACACACCTTTTACCAATAGAACTGAGTGATATCGAAACACTATGAAATAAGCACACACAAGTTGAAAACATTTTACCTTGTGCCGCAATTGTTTGACCCTCGTTCTTACTTTCCTTGAATTTACACGAAGACTCGTCAACAATTTCTATTGCCTTGGAGCTGACACTGTAGAGGGCGATAATATAAAAAGGAAATAAAATAAATAAAAATGTAACTACATGATTTGTCCTCCAAAAAGAACACCATAAGCAACAACTTTATGTTCTTCAATGTGTCTTCCCTACACTAAAGATGAATAATTAAAGACTAATTAAAATGAGCAAATCTTCTATAATTGTTTAAACTCACTTTGAAACAACATATACTTTAACTGGTTCAAACTGACATCGCATGATCGCTATTTGTAACCTAAATTGGATCCACTGTTCGGTCGTTAACAGTCAGTCATTCTCTCACTCCAGACTAGGATACAATGGCATAAAAATTGTTACCTGGATGGCTCAACCTCAAATCCAACGACTCTGAAATGAATGCTAAAATTAAATAAAATAAATAAAAGTAAAAAATTACACAAGAAACATAAAAATGAACACGTATAGTGTTGAGATTTAGCCAGTGTTAAGGCACATCTCCACTGGACAATTTTGTGATGAGCATCATAAAAATTCGCGACGATTATCCTCACGAGATTATCAACAATAATGAGCAGTTAGCTATGATTACGCTAATAGAAAAGCGTGTTTCTAAACTGTAGTTTAAGTCCAGGTTGTCAGACTGAATTTGACCACACACCAAAAAGAATTTAAAACACAGTTTAAAGTAATTCACAAATGGAGCAAGCTAGCTTTTCGAAGTGAAGGGGTATTTGGTACAAGGTATCGATCAACAGACAAGGGCACTGTGCCTAAAACATGTTGCATATACTAGCTAAAAGCAGCTTCGTTAGCGACTGCTTGTCGCAATAACACTTACTTGTCTTGAGAATTATACTTCAGGATGAACTTCAAATGGTTGTTGATATAAGCCTAGAAAAAATGAAGACCATTTTACAGGACATTCCATTTCTTGTTTAATTCTCGCTTCTTCCTACTTTGCTTCCTCCTTTCCCTTTGCAAGCATCATTCTTTCCTTTTTCTCTCTCGCCAACCAATCCGTACATTAGCATATTTAGAGGGGACGTAATATACATCATATATTTTACAAGTACATCAAATCCTCCTATTTGTTGGCTTTTTCCGTTTAATCACATTATTAGTATACCAACAGAACTGAACTCTACATAATATACATGCATCAATTAGTCTTAATGTCAGTCTTCTTTCGTCAGACATTTTTATTTTTCCTTGTGTAAAATTTAATAGAATTTTTGAACACCTTGTTGAGAAACTCACAGAAGAAGGAAAGAATAAAAAGGACAGCAAGTTTGCAAGCCAACACAAACTAAGTTTGGAACTAAATCTCGCTGGCATGCCTGTAAAGATGCCCTGCAAACAGATTTTTAACTTTCTTTGTTGATCTTTTCCACGTGCAGCAACAAAAAAACATTTCAATTTGAAATGCTCCATTCAATATGAAAATTGTTGGCGGAGTTTTGTTAAGATAAAAGGTGTCCTTTAGAAGCAAAAACACTAGTGAACGAAGTGATGATAATCCAGTATAAATGTAAATATTAGGCCAGTTATATACCTTTCCCTTCACTGACCATGACCACATTCTGCTTAATAAAAGGAATGTGAATCAGTGCCAATAAACATTTTTTGTGCATATAAATAAATTTATTTGTACAAAAGCAAAAAGCCAAGGAGCAGCCGAGAAAATTTAATCGTCCTCAGCACATTTGCGTGCTGATCGCATAGGTGTCTGCTGTGCTGGCTGCACAAATGACGAGTATGTCAAGAGGATACATACACTATTTCAATTAAAGTAAAAAGAGCTTAAAGCAGGGGCGGTGAGCAGTGCTAATAATGCTAATACATTATCAGCAGTTTTTCCCAAAGTAATGATATCAACAAATCACATCGTAGAAGTACGAATGTGCCTTATACATCCTCCATCCTCCAAAAGATACCTTTTCATTTCCTGTTTGCGGTGATATAAATATTTTTGCTGGCTCAGTGTTAATTCTTTCTCCTAATCCTGTAAAAGAAGCAGCTCGCGTTCCTTGCTAACTGAAATGAGTCCTCCATCCCCGACCACAAAAGCTATTATTCAGTCAGCTTTAACAGTGAATGCAAAGAAACATTTGAAAGCTGCATCATATTTGCCTTTGTTTGTGATGCAATGCTTGTTGTAAATTATGCTAATGATAAAGTTGTGCTATTAATTGGTGAAAGTTAGTAGCCTGACTGTCAGTACTCATTTCAAATAGGAATGAATGCATTGAATTACAACGGGTAATGGTAGAAGGGGAGACAAGAATAAGAGACATATGGCTAAACAGAAACGCATCAAAGCCTGCTACCAAGGTGAAGTCAGCTCTGAGGATGAAGTGAGAAAAAAGGAGCCTGTGACCAGTCTGAGATTGGGGAATACACTAGGCTTGAGTGTTCAGTAGAATAAAGAAGGTAGCGTCTGCATTACGGTTACAAATGAAACAAGTTAAGAAGGACTACTTGCAAGTTGAAAATGTTGCATTCTGAGCATGGCATTCTTAGATGGCTGTCAATTAGCATATGACATACTATAGACAATTGACCATATAAATTTATTAGCTGAAGAATATTGACCAATTATACTTTATCAGCTGTTAAATTTTCTTGTTATAAAAATGTTCAAGGATACCCCTTGAGCGTGACATGTATTATCACAGTGAAAACACTGTTTACATCTATTTGAAACTTGTAGAAAGAAAAGTGATAAAATTCACATGATCATAAAAGAAAATTTAATCTGTTTCCCGAAATGGGCTTAACCAACAACATTAAGGTCGTGAAGCAAAAAATATTATTTTCGGAATTAGCAACTAATTTTTCCTCCTAGCCGCCCCTGGCTCAAAGATATATCATGTTACAAGCTCAGCAATATCAATATTACCACCAGACAAGCACAACCTTAGAACATATAAAAACAGTGGACATGAACACGGGCATTTGTCTAAAACAACATACAGAGGTTTTTCCGCGTGTTGTCAAATAATTACTCAAAATTATACAATCGATCGGCAAGTTAAGGATAACCACATTTTGTAAACAACTAATCCTAAAATAACTACGAACGTACCACCTTCTGTACGTATCCAAGCTTGTATCCATGGTCGTACTGCACCTGAAGAGACAAACATGCAAATCCAAGTGAAAACAGAGCTCAAACAATTTTGAAGGAAAAACACATTCTCTCGCGAACCCAATCAATTTTTCCTTCCACGTTGGAAACCAGACTTCGCATGTTATGCGTCTTCGTGCAATAAAAATTGAAAATCAAGCAACTGCAGGTACACTGGGTAAAAAGCGTAAATCCACGGGCCTTCATATTATCCTGAGTCAACATATATACCAAGAAAGAGTACATTTGCACTTGAAAGCTAAACATAAACACAACTGAAACAAGCAAAACGACAAAATCCATTCAATCCTTCTTGCATTTTTTAACGGGACATGTAATCCACTATGACCACTGATAGCTCCATACTGTTGCCAGGAAATAACAGGGGAAACCACGTCCTTTTTCGGGGCCTCCTCCTGAACCGTTTCTTGACGTTATGGGGCTCTATATGTATATTAACGTGATCTAGTTCAACACTGTGTTGTCCAAACATAATTATTAACAAAGTCCATCGGCTACTCTTATAGGAAGCAACTCATAATTCACAGGTAAAGGCAGGTGCGCCCAAGGGCCTAGGCCACCTCTCGACGGTCCTCCATAGGAGAACAAGTTCCTTTTCCAAAAGCAATGCCTCGCAACTTATATTTGGTCTTTAATCCCGAGCATGTAACTAAGAGCTTGAAAAACTTAAGCTCATTGCCAAATCCAACCTGAATATCGTAATCACTGCAAAGAAAACATTATTGGCTTCAAGCATTTACCTGTCCTGATTCCAGTAGACGAAATTTTGTGGCAACCGGAAGGTTATCGACAATCCTAGGTCAATAAAATATCCACTTATAAGGTACATTGTCAAAGAAAAAACTTTATAAAGTTAACTTAAAAAGTGTCTCAGTTACAAAATGAACCAAATCTATTATAATGCAACAAAATCGGCTAATCAGCGTTACTAAGTTGTAAAATGTGGTCCCATATGAGAAATAAAAGAAGCCCTACCACACATATCAACAAAGGTAGAGTTCCATTTGGTATACTTCTACTCTTTTCAAAGAGCATTAGTAGGCAAAATTTGGTATGTGATGAAAACTTGTCATTTTTAAATATCATAATTTTTAACTGTAAAGCCTGGTATATACCATCACACCAAATGACCATACAAATGATTAACAATGACATAGTTGCAATGCGTTTATACCATTATTGAAAAATGATGCTCGTTCATTACCCCCGTACTTGCCGGAAGGTAACTTTTTAAAGTCATGGCTGTGTGTGTGGCTGTATAAGTGTGGCTGTATGTGTTTGCGTTCACAGGAGACTCTCAGAATCAATGCTATGAAAAGTATAAGATTTACCAATAAGGTGGTACAAGTTCAAATGTGATTGACCGATGCAAATAACATAAGCATTGAACGCAACGTTTTTACTGCTTGAACAATGGCTTGGCATTGAGAAAATCACAAGTTCAGACATGAATGAAGGGTGATTAACAGGTGCAGATGAGACAGGCATTAAGAACCATAGAATACAATTTAATGTTCAAGTGACCATTAAAAACGATGGTGTATTCAAAGCTAATCCAGGTATGATATAATCAAAAAGGCGGAACTGGTGTAGTTATCACTAAATTGTTCTGTAACACCATAGAACCTCATCCATGTACAAATTCAAGTTGATTAGAATTAGAAAATCAGTGTCAGCTGGAGATGGCTGTTCATTGCATTTCCGTTTATTTGGAAATTTAGTACACTATAAGACTCCTTTTGAAGTAATGAGAGAAAAGAGAAAAAAATCTCTTCCACATCACCTAATTCCTTCGTAATCATACCTTTTTATCCAAAACATTTAACACCTCATTTGTTTGTTTATATTTTGTGTTGAGATTCAGTGAATTAAACATTAAAAGTTGCAAGTTAGTGCATAGGTTTTTATTCATTACAAGGCAAAACAAAAGTGAATTAACCACACATAAAGCTCACACAGCATTAAGGACAATAATACCATTAGATAAAATATTCTTAAGTCCTTGAAATGCATTGGCAAAAAAGCACTTCTATTTCTAGCTCTTCTTTAAGTGCCACTGTAAAGCTGAGAACTTTTATCAACAGCTTTTCGAATGTATTACAAAAGCAATTTCTGCATATGTCTACAAACTGTAACATACTTCAGAAAATAAATAATTGCAAGTGGGAACTGTCTGACATATAACAACAACTGACATAATACATCATACTTACATGTGAACAGAATAATCATCATGAATCCTTTTGCTAACTAGCTCCGAGTCTTCAGCAGTAAATGTTAGAGGTTTTCCAGACTCACTACAAAGCACTGTGCACCCTTTATTGACATTCATTTGTATCTTATGGAGATAAAACCATCAAATTTTAGCACACTGCTGGAAATAATAGTATTGTCTCAACTGCACCATTACTTAAGTAATCTATTTGTGGCTTATCCCTTTAAGCCAACATTTATTACTGGACTAGTTCAGTTTCATCAATCTTGATAATCATCATCATCATCACACACACAAGCACACACATCTCGCTTGATCATCACCTTCAATTAGGTTTCCACAACAAAATAAAAAAGATGACAGAAAAAGACATCATAAGAAATGTTTTGCAGTAGACAGTAATAGGCAAACCTTAGGATGAGAGGAGGTGAAGAGGTGCATAAATATATAGAAAAAAACAGAAGAAGCATCAAGTAAGATTTCCTGTTTTCCAAATATCCCAATGAGCCGTACTCCCAAGGAGCTGTACTCCCAAGTGTCAAGGTAGCTGAGTTCTTCCCAAGAAGATCTCGTTAGTTGTGGTTTTATGAAGATACTGTTGCCAAAAATTTCACAATGATTCAAATTCCAGGAATTGATGCAGATCATCACCAAATAATAAGCTTAAGGCACTTAGAAGACCAACATACTTTAAAAGGTTCAGGATAATAACTCTTCAAATTATTTTCCAAACCAACCAACAAATAAATTTATTGACAGAAGTAATAAATAAGTTTCAACAGATATGCTCATTGCTGTATCAAAGAGCTCAAATAGTATCAAGACAACAAAAGAACGTAGCACTAATAAAGGAATGATGTCTTGTCATAAGTATACTTTTCTTTGCTTCTTCTGAGCCAAATAAGAAAATCAATATAATTCAAACAGTATACCGGTAACCTGAATGCATGATATTTCTCAATAAAAAATGTTGTTGCTAACTACATTCATTTAATGTTCTTACAGTGCCATGATATTTTCTACATAAACAAAAGCAGAAACTCAAATACTAAGGAGTAATCTGAGCAATTCTAATTCCATATAAAAGTCGCCAGGGTGGTCTTATGTTAAGAACAGAAGTAAATTTATGATTGTAACCACTGGGGCATCAAACCTGGGTTTCATATTGAGCTAAACAGCTCAATAGGTAAGATTATAAGACTGTTAGTCAATATTTCCCAATAGTCTGTCCCATCTGCTAGTTGAAGATCATTTTCCAATCTACATCTACTCTGACTCTATTTTTTTAAAAAAAGCCAGTGCCATGACAGCAAATTTTACAATTCATACCAAACTTTACAAAATGGCAACTTATGTTTAAAATCCGTTTCAAGCTATTTCATGTTAACATATTCATATAAAATAAATTTAAATTTTTTACCTGATATGGTGTATTTACAATCCTGTCTCCTCTCAATACCTCACCTGGAAAAGATTGCCAAATTCAATGGGAGTGGTTACAAGAAATACACTTGTGGTAGTAATATTGAAAAATTTTGGAGGACTGGGCTGGCAAAGCTATATAAATGATCCTCTTTAGCCCTCTGGCCATAAACATTTTTTCTGTTTTTCATTCCCTCAAAGGCACTATTCAACAAAATGATAAACCATACAATTTCAAATTCAATAGACCTAGCGATAAAAAACATCAATGTCAAAGTACATTTTAAAATCTGGGTTTGAAAACAGGAGAAAGCACTTGTGTAATCAGTTGCACCATGCCTAATGTCAGTGTATAGGGCAGCAAACAAATCACACATTGCAAAATTTGAGATCTGCCAAATGGGCAAGAATGCATGAGAGGGACTAAGGTCTAAGGTAAGGTAACATTTGAGAGTCATGACATTGCCCAAAGAGTTTTTTCAATGTAAGAAAACTTGTTCAAGTAGCAAATAGAAAAACTATAGATACTATAATGTGACAGACTTGAACTTTGATGCAAAATAGTTGAATGGAAATGAGCAAAAAGATTGATCTTACCTTCGTTATGTCATGATAATGAGAAACATGACAATTTTTCTGATATTTTGATTTAATTTGAGAATAAAAATCATAAAAATATAAAAATCAGGTTTCACATTTAAGCAGATTTATAGCCATCACTAAGATTAATGGATATCACTAAACATTGCTCAGTTTCTTCCACAGTAACATCCACAAGATAGAAAACAGCGTACCTATCTACCTACATAGGTTCCAAGGGTGTCCACAAGAATTCCCAATAAAAATAAAACAGCAAATGTAAAACATCAGCAAAAGATCTTAAAATTTATTTTAAAGGGCTATTGTACAGCCACACTGGAGCACATATACTGTTTCCACTTCGGGTTTAAAGAGAGTACCTCGACTCACAGCATTTTCCACAACTGAGAGAGAGATTGTTTTCATGAAGGAGTAAGAGTACCTTGAGTTATAGTCCCTGCAACGACCCCCAAAATTTTCAGTACAACAAGAGCAACATGACAAATGTCATATTGAAGAAAATATGACTTGGCATAACTTGGGGACCAAATCCTGACCTACTCTACCTTATAGGCCTGATAGGGAAATACTCAAGACTGTTAAGAGGGATAGTTAGGCAATTATTAGAAAAGTATTGTCAGGACTTATCTGATAATGTGAATGTTTTCCTTTAACTAACAAATTTTGTTAGCTATGACCCCTACCCAACAAACTTAATTTGGGGCATGGTATTTGCCAAGGCAAACAATGTTTTACAGTAATATTATTTTCCCTGGAGTGTCCACAACTGCTATAGCAGTGTCACTATTACATGCCTGGTTATAGATTATATGGAATACACTATTGTATAGATTTTGCCAACAGGGCTACATCTTCAAGACTGACTTATGCTTCAAAATTAAAGCTGTATGCAAAAAAAGATAACCACTGCACATTCCTTAAAGATAGTCTTGTTTAAATATTTATTTTTTGTCAACATGTTTCAAAAGATGCTTTAAGGATAAGTGTAATTAATAAACTACATGTAAAAGACAAGTTTGGCCTTTTCACTAAACCTAGTCAAAAAAAGCTTAGCCCCTTTAATTTTGTGAATTATGGCTAATAATGAGATCAAAAATGTTTTAAATCGTGTACAAACATGGGGAGTCACAGAGGACAGGTTGTTTAAATTGGTGTATTGGCAGGAAAATGAAATTTAATGAGAAAAGAAGAATTATTTTTATGGCATTAAACATGTTGCGTATAAAGAGGGGGAAAAAGGTCATAATCATTTCTTAATGTTTCAAAGGCATTCCCTTCTTCATCATCACAATTGTTACGATAAGTTGTACAAGTATTAATACAATGGTAATACAATACAATAAATACAATACAATAAAAAAGAGGAAAGAAAAACAAATTTTTAGTCAAAAAACAACAATGTGGAAAGGTTTTTTAATACAAATATATTGTCAGAGATTGTCTTTTGTTTTGGCATAGTTTGAAAACTGTACCTTTTAAGGGTTGTAAGGGAAGAAAAAAAATTATGGGTATGAACAATAAATCAGAATCTGCTGCTAGTATGAATTGGTGACAAAGTGCTTCGCTTTTTGTTTCCATTGCATATATTTGTGAATAGTAATTTTATAAAAGAAGAGTCAGTACTGAATACCAACATTATTCACTTGTTTCACTTATAAAGAACAGCACTAAAAACTATGGAACCTCAACATCTCAATTGAACATACTGTTATAAAAGTGCTACTTCTTTGTCGATTAGTTTGTGAAACTTGCAACATTCAATGTCAACACTGTTGCTCCTCAAAAAGCAAAAAAGTAGTTTGATGACAAATATAATGTTATTCAGTTTAGTTTAAATACTAACCAAAAAATGTTGTTGCAAAATCCAAACAAAAGCATAAGGCAAATTGTTACTGACTTGCGATGAACTATACAGAATAAACAGGACTTTGATAATGTAACATCTCACCTAAATTCTCTGGTACATACTTTACTCCACCAGCAGGCTGACAAAATGGTAACGAATAATATTCATAGGGTAATTGTGTTTTCACGCTGGTCATTTTAACTGCCTAAAAACAGTAGATACTGAAAGTCAGTAAAAACTTCAAAGTTATAATAGATTTGACATGAAAGTTAAAGAAAGTAAATGAAAATATTTTCTTCCGTGATGTGTGGTACGAGTGGCCGTACAAACAATAATATAACCCTTAAACAAAACGGAGAGTAAGTTTTCAGTCTACGAAGACCATGAAACAGAATTAGTAGCATATACCACATCATCAATACCACAGTTCTCACACATCAGTCTTAGAAAGATTTTAACAGCACAATCTGTAGAACAAGAAGATCATGCAACTTCCCCTTCAAGGCATTGTCTGTGTAACCTATCCCGGTGAAAGACATCGAAAAGCCAGTTAAGACAGTACATGTTGCTTAGGGCAGATGCCCAAACTAGATGCCTAGTAATGGACATTAATTCAGATCAGGGTCTAGGGCTCACACTTGCTCATAAAAATGAAACAAAAACTACACCACAAAGCAAAAAAAAAAGTTTATTTTAAGCCAAATTATGTAGGTGTAAGTACTCTCACACCCCTCCACCAGATCAGTGGGCAGTGTTTACTGTACAAACATTCCTTAAAACCTCTGCTTGGGCACAATCATCAAGTATGAGATTATTGCAGCTTTTCATATGGTAATGATCAAATTCTTAAGGTTTTCGAGTTTTCTTGACGGCATTGGCCACCTGGAGGGGGAGAGCGTAGCACTTTGGACAAGGAAAATTTTCAGATTTCTTTCATTAGTTTTTGTGGGTTGTAGAAATGATGTCAGATGGAAGTGGCTCATTTTTTGAGGAATTTGGAAATATGATTGGAGACAGTGAGGTCCTTCCTCTTGCACTTGATAGCTGTGTTGGGGGTGTAGGGCTATAGTGAAAGATATGCTGTCAATGGCTTAGCTGGTTTTCAAGTGTTGTGAAGATTCTGTCATGTAGTTTATGCTGGAGGTGCATTTTTTCCATTTTGCAAGAAAGTTGGTGAGAAAGTGAATGCACTTTTGCATCCAGTTGGAGGCTGGGTTGGTGGCGCAATCTGTTGAGGTAAGGTGGAGGTAGATGCCAATGTAGCACCTGGGAGGATAGCTTGTCAATGGAAGGGAGTTGGTTTGAAGTCCTGTCATTGAGAATAACATGGCTGGAGTTGGTAAGGTCTTAGAGGTGGATGCCTCTGGTTTAAGAATTGATGTCTTCAACCATAATGTGTCCAAAAGGTAGAGGACTGGGATGAGATAGGGAGATAGATAGGTGTGGAACAGCTGCTTGAAGAAGGATGTTTTAAGTTACTGTTGTAAGTTTGGACTTGTTGAGCACAATGATGCCATCGTGTACTACTGCATATGGATCATTCTGCTGTAAATGAGGGACTCGTGAATGTCAAGAAGCAGACCACAGCTTCCATAATCTGATCTTCTGTCTTGGACATCTTTCTCAGTCTCATCTCTTGAATGCCGGAATCAAATTTTGGTTGGTTTGGAGAATAATGAAAAGAAGCACACAAGAGAACAGGATAAGCAGCATATTAAGCCATGGAAGAAAGGAATTGGTGAGTTAAAATCAGCAGCATGTGCAGGCATGGAGTAAGAACATGGTGAAATCGGATAATGTCAAGATACATGGACCAGAAAGCAATTAGTTATGATAAGAAGCATATGGAGGCATTGCAGGACCCGTAATGTAATTACAACATTGCAAATTGAGATAGAGAAAGCTGGAGGCAGAATAGGATTAACAACAGAAAACTAATATTCAGTAGCGGAATCTTAGAGGATTAAGTTCAGGTTTGATCAATGCTTGAACACTGACGATAATATTGATGTTGTCATGAAATTGGTAGCTAATGCAAAGTTGTTGTTAGCAGAAAGGGATGATAGTCAGGATATGTGTGTTGATTGATCTTGTAGAATCATGTAAATACTATTTGCTTGCTTAAAGCACTTCAGTGCAGCCTGTAAGTCTGCTAAGATTTACAATTCTTTTGGTGTTAATTTCTTATCAAGTGCCCAAAAGTATAATTTTTGGCCAAAAATGTAACTCTTGAATAAACTGGGGCCTGTAGTCTCCCTAAGTCCCTTTGTCCAAGTGTGATTGAAAAGAAAGATTTCAGTTTTATTGTTAAATAATTATAGCCAATGAAAAACCATATCCCTACATTTTTCCTAGGAGACCTTTATAAACCTTAAATGCAATGCAAATGCAATTTCTTTCTCGTGCTCCCCTTGCCATGCTACTGGTATCCCCCTCACACCCAACAAGCAAATTTGGGACAAAAAGTGCTATTTGAATTTGAAGTGTACTCTTGAGCAACTAATTGCAAAATTGGCAAAATACAATATAGAATTGTCTCAGAAAACAAACACACACAAAATTTTTAACATCAGCTTATAAAGTTCTTCAGAATTGTGACAATGTCAGAGGAAATAACATCCTACTGAAAGATCAAGATTAATTCATGGATTCTTTACGTACCTCATCTACAAACCAGATATAAAGTTATTCATTATGAACATCTATGAAACTAAAATGTCTTTTCATAATGGCTGATCACAATGGCAAATAAAATCATCACCAAATGACAAAATAAAAACTCTGTGTAATTTATTACAAGTTTGCACTTACTTTAACATCGAGTCCTTCCTTTTCTTTGAATTCTCGAGGAGCAACACCAGGCAAATAAAAGCCATGTAATCCTCCAACAAATCCTGCTAAGAATGCCACAACAAAAACTCCACCTGCCATTGTATGCACTAATTCCTTTATTAAAATAATGTCCTACGATGTATAAATCCTAAAAAAACAAATGAAATTAGTAGTGTCATTGTAATAAAGATGCTCATCACAACCAATGGAAGCATAAGAAGTCATAACTACTAAGATAGTAAATTAGTGGGAATATGGTTTCTCTGTAAGTAATGTAATTATTCAAAGCTTAGGTCACTTCTTCATTTCATAGGGTAGCCAAAATTGATGCTCTATTCAGCTTCATGATACAAAAATGCTATAAGGTTCAAGTTAATCATCTTTTTGCTTACAACTGCAGTCAGAAGCATAACACATATCTTAAGTGTGGTAATGTTAAAATACTGTGCCAGTGTTTGCATCAGCAGACATGACATCAAATTATGATTCTGCTTAAAGGAATAAAGAATAATTTGCCGTTTAACTTGCACTAGTCTATAAATACTGATTTTTAAAGAGAAATCCATCTTTGCAGGCTAAGAGCCAGCACATAGCACTCTTTAAAGATGAGTTGACATACCACAGCCCAGACATCCTAACAACTTCAAGTGGCAATTGATCACTTCACCCTCGTGTACCGCTCTGATACCTGTAAAATGTTCATTGCCATGCAAAAGATCTAGAGCCCTTCTAAATACTTCGTGTTCCCAAATTGACTTCCAAGCCAATCCAAATAAGAAAAGGGCAGAATGTCAAGTGCGTTAAATGTAGCGGCAGCCTGTAAGCACACGACTCTTCTTTCCCTTACTAATAACTACGTACAAAAATCACATATCGTAACTTTTTAACATTACACATGAAATCAAGGGTGTATTATAGAAAGCGTACACACGCAGGTTGTCTACAATATTTGTTTAATACTACTTGGCCAATATAAAATTAATAAGGTAGTTCTAATACCCACGTTTTGAAGATTGGATAGTCCTAATGACGTTTAAAAAGCAAAATGTGGGTGTGTATCTTAAACAGTATAGTAACACTTGTTCATAGACTAATAAGAGACGCCAATAATAAAATCAGGACTAAGACTAACCTTGATTTCAAATATTGATGTGTCTTGTCAAAACATCATATGACAGGCCACGATCTCAATCTTTAGATTGCTTCATATTTTATGAAGTATCCTATAAAATATAAATTGTTACAGTATCATACTAACTATAGTGATCCTGAAACAACTATGACTTGTGTAGAACGTTAAGCTCGAGGGTCAGCTAAATCGAGACTTGAGATCAAAATTAGATGATACTTGAACTATAAGTGACACCATCTTTACAACTCATAGTAAGGTAGAAGACGCATGCGCATTCCTTTTAGTGCGTTGCATTGGAGACCAATGTCATCTTTAAACTATGCTTAAGAGCAAGATTCCTAATGTCAATGGCCAGTGTGAAGGGGCAGTATAGAGGAGAGTTTCAATCTTAAGCCTTTATTATGCCCCCCGCCCAGCCAACACGTGGGCTATTATGCTCTCTAAGGTACATACGATGGTCAATCTTTACAAAGAGGCATTGTTATCGTCTAATTAAGCTCGAAATTTTGTACTACGAGGTTTGTTACGCTATGTATTTACTATAGTCTTAACCAATAATGGAGCTGACTTTCCAACCTTCACGCATTTTTCGTGTTTTTCACGCATGTTTTTCTCAAGCAAGCATCACGCAAACGACGGTTATTTTTATAAAAAGTCTACCTCAATTGCATAAACAGGATTATCTTAGCAAAATTATTTTTAAGTAATAAAACTAATGTAATTAGCTCATCGTAGCCGCCATACGTAGCTGCCATTATTAAGTTGACGTTTCCCTAGCATATCGTATTTAGCCAACCATTGCCGCCTCTGCACCCATTCGGTAATACATACTCGAATCACTGCCAACAACAGAAATAGTATCATAACAACAACGCAACGTCAACTCAGGGCATGTCTCTAGATCACTTTGAAAACAATTAAGTTAGCGAGAAAATAAGCAGTTGTTGTCCATATTAACAATGGTAAGTAGAGGGGCTGAAGTATATTTCAAGGACAATACTTGTAGTATTAGATTAGATGACAAATTAATACATACCGGTTCTTTTTTGGGAGGGTTGATTTTAGGATGTGCTTTATAAGCCGAATACCGAGGAACTAAAAACTGCATATTTAAGTTCAGAAAGTAGTGCTAATGACTCAGACTTTGCGTTCAAGATTTGATGACCTTGGTTATGAAATCTGAAGCTGTTATCACCTTCATCTGATAATGAATGGCTTAAACTTAAACGAGGAAGAATCATTTAAATGTAATTGTAACGCATGTGATAAAGGCAAACAGAATCCTGTGCCCTTTCCGAAGAAGTCTAGACACAGAGCAGCTGTTTTACTGGAGTTGATAAATAGTGATGTTGGATATGTTAAAATCATTTCAGTGGGAGGTTCGAAACTTTATGTTATCTTTACAGATGATTACTCTCGCTTCACTATGGTATGTATCCTAAAGGAAGAAATTGAGGTTCTATAGAAATTCACAGTTTTGCTACTGCTGGAATCTACTGGCAAAAGAATCAAAGTTATTCGTACAGATACAAAATGGAGGAGAATATGTCTCCAACGAGTTCAAACAATTTTGCATCAATCGTGACATTGAAAGAGAAAAGACAATACCAACGCCACCTCAGCAAAATAGAGTAAGTGAAAGGATATATCGTACAATCATAAAAAGTGCGAGATCAAAGCATCAGCATGCAAAACTTCCTCCGTATCTCTGGGGATAAGCAGTGAATATTGTTGCATTCATCAGAAAAAGGTATCCAGCTATGGGTTTGGATGGTTAAACACCATAGGAGAATTAGTTTAAGGAATGCCCGACGTAAAAAATCATTTTGACTGTCGTACTCATGTACATGTTCCTGATCAAAAACGGAGAAAAGTAGAGAAAAAGTCGAGGAAATGTATTTTTGTTTCCTATTTGAACAGTGAGCTCTATGATATCAAATGAAATTTGATGATTAGGAGTCGTGATGTGAAATTCGTAGAGTAAGACTTCGAGCATATTTCAACAGAAGCTGAAAATCATGAAGACTTTAAACAGCTTTTTAATTCTGATGAAGCAATTTGAATCAGCTTGAACTTAAGATGAAGAAACTGATCGTATTATTGAACACAATGAAAGAAGCAGATCAAGACCAACTAGATGTAAGAATATCAAAAGAATTAGGTTATTTCCAGCAAGATTCGACACATAAATCGAAGATAACTGGAAGAATAATGAAAGCATTGACTTTGCTTGAATTACATATGCAGATTGTAATGAACCTACTAGATTTAATGAGGCTGTTAATGGCAAATATTCATTACATTGAAAAGAGGTTATGAAAAGGAAATATGAGTCATTGGAAAGGAATTGTTGACTTGGTTTGGGAATTTGTTGGTTTGCAAAATGGTAAGAACGTTGTTGGAAACAAATGGGATTTAAATGGCAAAAGAAATGCCAACAATACTGTTAAATGTTTAGAAGCATACCTTGTGGTACACAGTTTCTGGGAAAGAGATGGTTCTGACTATAACGAGATCTTTGTACCACTGGCAAAATACAATTCAATTCTTATTATCCTCTCGTTGGTAAATGCATTAAACGTTGATTTCCACCAAATGAATGTAAAGACTTCTTAAAGCATTCTTAAATAATAAACTACAAGAGAAAATCTTTAGGGTACAGGTAGCAGGATGCATTCAAGAAAGTAATCCTTGGTTGGTTTGTAAATTTAACAAAAGCCCATATGAACTAAAACTGGCAGCTCATTGCTTGTACTTCAAAATATATAACTCTTTGAAAGAGTCAGGGTATAAGGAAAGCACAGCTAACTCTTACACATACACCAAAGACGATCAAGAAAGGATGGCAAATAGTTAATAGTAATTTTGGCTTTGGTTTTTGAAGATATATTGATATCCTAGAATGACAATCGATGTTTGAAGTTAAAAAACAATAGTTGTCAGAAAGAATTTAGAAGATGCAAAATACTCTCCCGGAATGTTGATTAAACATGGCAGAGATAATAAGAGATCAGGTATCAGGCAAAAATACTTTTTACACAATATCCTTAAATGATCTGGCATTTTTGAACTTAAAACTGTTGCTACACTGATGGAAGTTGCAAAGATTTGTAGTAAATCATCAGAGGATGAAGAATCATTCAACATCAAGCTGTCTCAAGTAGTTATGATACGCCATGATTGCAACAAGACCAGATACATATTCTGCAGACGGCAAAGCCGACGATAATTAAGAGGAATTTACGATAAATTAAAGGTACACTATGCTATTGTTTTGTATTTATACTGATAATGATTTATTATTGTTATTGGAGTATGGTCATTGAACCAGCTAGAGGCCTTCACGATCTCCTGGCAAAGTCAAAAGCAATCTGTGGTTGCTTTATCAACAACGAAAGCAAAAGACATAAGGTTAAGCTCTGCAGCTCAAGAAATAATTTGACTATGTTAGTCGGTAAAAGGATTTATGAATTGATGTATCAAAGCCTACAGGTATACATAAGGGTAATCACGGAGCAATCTGTCACTCAAAGAATACAATAGGGTATTTATGGGCCTAATGTATTTATTAGATACCACTTGCCATGAAAATATACCAAACAAGGAGATCAAAATAGAATTTCTGTTTAACTAATAAAGTGATTGCAGAAATCTAAACAAATAGTCTATCTTAACAGAAATTTTGAGAATTGCTTTCCTTGATGGAAGTTAAGAAAAATGAAATGAAACGACATTAATCTAATTTTAGTTAAAGATTCTTATCACGTGGTAGTGTAAAGAAACATTTCTTTTGATCATCACAATCTGCATCCTCATGTTGCTCATCCACAGCTAGAGGTTACTTATAACTATAAATTTTACCAAACTTTCATGGCAAATAAACTCACAATTGTCCGTTTTTAAAACTTTATGCTGCCAATGTCAAGAAACTATTCTTATGATCATGTTGATCTACATCCTCATGTTGCTCATCCATAGCTAGAGGTTACATATAACCATAAATTTTACCAAAGTTTTATGGCAAATAAACTCACAATTGTCTGTTTTTAAAACTTTATGCTGCCAATGTCAAGAAACTGTTCTTATGATCATGTTGATCTGCATCCTCATGTTGTTCTGGTTTCCTACCACGTCGCATGACATTTATGTATTTAACTAATTAAGTGTTGGTGTTCACAGCAATATATTTCAATTCCTGTATGCTGTTCATTTTACTTAACCTATTGCTGCCATGTGTTTACGCTTTACTTTAAATTATTATTCTTAACTGCCAACACCCTTACTCAAGGTTCAGTTTACCTTTCCCCAATATTCAACAGTGCTTAAAGGTACTGTTCGCAATGTTCCTTAAATACTTTAAAATCATATAAATCATGAACAACAATGCATGCAAGCAATACAGAATGTAGAGCATACTTCCAGTGCGGGGAACGCTACATTTTCACATGCTTGAAAAATTTTGCTTCCATTAAGTTTGCATGGAGATTCACGTGTAAATAATTTTAATTACAAGATGAAGTAAAAAATGACAAAAACGTGCGCAAAAATTCCTCATGCAGACCAAATTCCAAGAGAATTTGTAAACGTTTCATAACGAAAAATTATGACTCATAATATGAGATAAACTAGAATCATTCCTCGTCGTAAAATCGAGTAATAGGAAACATGATTTGTATGTAACCAATAGTACATGTGAAGAGATGTAAATCCAAGCATTAGTCAAGAGATTCACCAAGAAGGTACAAGCTAGTAAAGAACGGTAATAACTCTTGCTTTGTATTGTTGTTTATAGTTGAGTCTCAGTGAGTTTGTATCGCGAAGGTACGGAAATCCGTGATAGGTACTAAGTACACTGACAGTAAAGAGCTACCATTTATTAATACAGTTTAGTTTGCTAGTAATACAAAAATGCAGTTTTTGCATTATTATGAATGTCTTACCTTTAATTTACATCATTAACTACTTAAAACTGAGCTTTGCTAGGGGATCTCAAGAAAGATTGGATAGTTTACATTGAGTATTACTACAAAATACCAATTTGGTCTCATGCTGATAAGACACAATATTGGCTGTTTATTGGTTAACGAACATCATTCTCATTTTACGTAACTAATAACAATCCTTGATTTGCAGTTTAAGTCAGGATTTAAAGCTGAGCAATAACAAAGGGACACATTAATGATTGGGTAAGAGGAAACAAAGAGGAATGTTCACAGGAGTAAATATTACAGACGTCTTGTTGAAAGAAGACTATTAGAATGTTAACCTCAGGATGTTGGCATAAGACAAGCCTTTGTCCAGTCTCATACGTTTTTATGAAACTTAGGGCAAATGTAACGTTCAGTAATGAGACACCGAGTAGCATGAATGCTTGGAAGAGTGAGAGAGGGAATGGCGATTTTCAAAAATACAAGAGATGGGAACTACAGGCCAGGACAGCCAGAAGAAATCTGCCAAAGTATTGGGTCAAGAACAAAACATCAAGTGCATTTATTCAAAATGGCTACTGTTGTGAATTGTTGTGCATTGATGTGCTGATACGTTGAAGTCATAGTGTTGTCTTTCATAGAAAAAATTCATTGCCGTCTTTCATGTAAGAGTCCTGTGAATTCTGTTAGTTAGGCTACGCTTTTGTAATTGCGTAGTTTTCTGTATATTTTCAGTTTGGAAATGGGTGACATTTTGAGTCCTGAATTTCTTTTGCCTGCAAAGACGACAGCATTTATTGATGCAGTCGACAGGAATTCTTTTCCATATAGAAGATGCATAGGAACCTTTACTGTTCACCATGTCTGAGTTAACACAACTTTTCAATGCTTTTGAAAAGCAAATCAAGTTACAGCAGAACAAATGATAGTGATACTGGAGAAACAAGATCAGAAGCACACACAAGAGCGGACTCGTTAGCTTTGAAATTGATCTCTATATCAAGTCAGTTAGCAGAACCAGTTGGGTACCCTGGCTCCCAAATTGGTAGCAGCATCTCCAAATTTAAACAATTTGATTCTTCTTTGGAGCCTTGAAACGACTATTGGGCCAGGTTCAAGACATGTGCTGATAATAATTAGTGCCAAAAAACAAGCAAGCACAGGTTTTCCTGACAAAGCACTCAAAAAACCACATACAAACGTCTTGGTACTTTGGCAAGTCGGCTCACCTCAGTCAAAGATGTTGACGATCTCAGTTCCAGTCAGCAATGAAGCTGTGCTAAAGGCATTGTTCATTGAGCTAACCTTTGGCAAGGCCATATGAGTCGCCAATGAGACAGAGATACTTCAAAAGCTGCAAAGGAAACTGCCTATGGACAAACGTTTTTGCCTGCCTATAACCTGATCTCACAGAAGAGTAAAGGCAAAATCCAGCAGTCTTCACTGGAGAGCCTAAAGATGCCCTGAGGGAGGTGTGCCTAAACCAGCAATAAACATGACGAATAACCATTTAAGGGGGCCAAATGTCACTTCTGCCACAAACGGTGCCATCTGTCTAAGGTATGCAAAACCGAAATTGACAATGTAAATAATGGGGTCAAAGCTGTTGGTATGAAACCAAGTCAGCCAGTTTAGGTGACATCAGCAGACACTACTGTTTATGAACAGGAATTAAAGATTATTAGCCAACCTGTAGCGTTAGACATTGAAACAGGACCACAGGATAGTTTTTGCTGGAAGGAGGTCATGTGGAAAAGGACCGATTAGAAATTGCCAGTGATAGAAAGCCTCATGACTTGTGTATTTCCTGGGGATTTAGCCCAGAGTGCTAACATTAGTAGAAATGTGTAGGATTTGTCATGAAACCTGTTGGGCTTTGGGTTGATGAGCAGTTCAAACCCTGACATAGACCTCATTATTAAAGTGAAGAATCCACCTTTCTGCAATGTTCAAACTGGGTTGAATTACATGCCCCCTGGCCTGGAAATTTAGCGATGTACACGAAGTGGATAGAACAGTTGCAGAAGGATGCTGCATACTTCGATCAAAATAGGGAAGATACAAAGGAAATTTGAAATGGATAAGTTGATTGATCGGAAGTCAGTAACCGAAAACCAGAAGGAGAAAGGCAAAGATTGATGGTCGACTTTGTCAACAGTGAAATATATCGTGTTTGCTATTTTCTCGAGAGAAATTATTGGATGAAGTCCCAGATATTCGACATTATAAACTAATCAGAATTTTGTTTAAAGATCCTAAAAACAGCTCTTCATATGTCCCTGTCATATATTACGTCAAGGTATACAAGCTCTATAGAACAACAGATTTTTAAAGTGTACTCAAACCTCTGCTTGCGTCGATATCTTCAACAAAAAATATATTTGAAAATATGTATAAAAATATATTTAAATATGGATGATACAGCATCCATATTTAAATATATTGTAGCTGAAATCCTTAGCTACTTTTCTATGCATATCAGTTTTTTAGCATTTGTCTACAGCATGCCTGAAAATAATGACAAAATGCATTACCAACAAGCCAAAGTGATGAACTAATAGAAAAGTACCTTTTTGGTGTGCTGACTTGCATTATATTGAGAAACCTATAACAGACTGGTATTGAAAATCACGCTAGCAGTGACAAATGTGTATGACGATTTTTTACTTAATTGATAAATCTTTGAAGTCTTATCTTGTATATTTTAATTACTTTCATAAGACTTTTATTAGTTAATCGGATGCATAAGGCTTACAAAATATGATGAAGCAGAAGTCATTTAACGCTGGCTTTGTTGAGTTTCAGTGTTTATGTTTCCATTCTGATACAAGCATATCACCAAAATGGTTTGGCTTGCTCTGTTGTGGTTAGTTGGTATTGCTTTTGTACAATACTGTCATGATAAGCAGTGACAAAGGCACGTCTGGAGAGGTAGCAAGTCTTTGTGGCAATTGGTTCTTATTTTCTATAAACCCTGAAAATGTTCTTTTATTAAGTATCATTTTCATTAATTTCTGAAAAAGGCGCAAACCAGATCACAAACACCTCAAGATAGGACTATATATACATATATAAATTACGAGAAATAAATGCTTTTTAACGTTTTGAATAATTCTTCTCCAGAAAACTTCTTAAGTTTAAAAATTCTTCTTAAGCTTTCTGAAGAAGAATTATTCGAAACGTTAAAAAGTAGTGTTTATTTCTTGTAATTTATATATATTTAATAAACATGGATGATTGAGCTCTTGACACATATATATATATATATAATCAGAGCTAGAGGTAAAAATACAAAATCTCTCAAGATGCAGGAATATTCAGAGCTAATCCTCTTTTTAACAAATGTCATTTAAAACATTGGAGAGAGAGAAAAAGAGAAAGAAAGAAAGAAAGAAAGAAAGAAAGGACGAGAGTAGGAAAGGTCGATGTTGCACAGGTGCCCTCAAACTACTTAAAATTAGCAGCTACACAAGCCTTCATAGGCTTGGTAATTAATAATTGTAGGTTTAAAAAAGAAATTAGGACCTACTTTGTAAAACATATTTCATCATACGTCAGGCGTACTTCAAATCAGCCTGACCAAAGCTTAAGAGTTGCCTAGGTTTTTGATTTCTGCATAACAGACACATTGTAACTTACGTCAATGAAAAACATTATGAATTGTTTTGAAAACAGACTAAACTGTCGTTACCTTGTTCTCATCAATGTCTTCTTTTAATTTGTATGATAAGGATAAGAAATTGTTTATGTTTGTGTCTACAAAATTGTCATGCAATTGCATTTTTTTA
This sequence comes from Chironex yamaguchii, assembly GCA_024741275.1. NCBI lineage: Eukaryota > Metazoa > Cnidaria > Cubozoa > Chirodropida > Chirodropidae > Chironex > Chironex yamaguchii. The sequence goes on along the minus strand of JANTCA010026184.1, from coordinate 322 downwards.
CAGAAGTACCTTATATAGGATTGATTTGGGGGTACTTAGCAGCAAAGTTTTAATCATTGGTGCTGGAAATTTTGGGAATTGTAATGTACGTAGTTAGTTTTTCAGAGCAAGTATTGTTGATTCAAGTTTTGAACCAGTTATTGATTAATGGTTTACTTAACGCATATGTTGTTGCATATCACAGATCTAAAGGAAACATTTTTTCTCACGAAGCATCTCTTATAGGAAATAGGAACGTTACGTCGATATTTGGCTACGACCAATTCTCGACAATTTGCCTCCTCTTCCAACAAAACCTACAACCAAAGGTCACTGGAACTTA
>JANTCA010026173.1:0-22561 GCA_024741275.1 Chironex yamaguchii | reverse complement strand
CCCAAAATAACACAACACATTATCTAAAGAAACGACCGTTGGCAATGCTATTCAATGCTCAAAATGATGTAATCATCACCAGGTTTGAGAAAATGTTTATACTATGCTCTTTTAAAGCTAACATTATTGGGGCTGTTAGCATTTGTCATGAAGCCAAATTTGTATTGTCTATTGGAGCGTCCATGAGCAAATCATGGGATTACCAACTGTATATTAACCTTAGGATTTCGCAATTTTGTTGTGTTACTGATAAAAATTTGCCTTTGTGTAATTGTCGATTTAGCCATTAGCTAGATAATTTAATTTCGAATTTTGGACATTATAATGGACATTCAAGTGAGATAATAAGTGAGATAATACAACGATTGACGATAACGATCTTGTAAAAATTTCATGTTCAACCTTTGAATTCCAACGCTTTTAATATGTCAACATGCAAATAGTCCAGTTTTACGTTATCAAGGCCATTTGCTTTTGCTTTTTCCCGTAAAAAATTTAGGTTGTAACAGTATTCTTTATTTGTTTTTCATCATTTGTAAATATCCCTCAACATTATCATTTAGTTTATCTCATAATAATCATACATGACATCTGTGTTTGAATTAAGCCTTCAATAGGGATTAAACGAGTGCGTCAAATTATATTCTGAATCGCGAATGACAAATTTAAAATCAAGTCTAGGAATACCCGTACTAATTCCTCTAGTAAAAAAACTAGCCTTTTAATCGAGTTTAAACCGTATCCTTACTGTTACTGGAGCGCAACTAACGCACAAAACTGTTCAAACTCAATATAAGTTAACTGTCGAAAAGAGAGAGACCAGTCATTCATTAGGTATGTATGTGTAATTTGCAAAAACAGTTGGAGAGGATTTCGTGAAGGAACAGGTATTTTTAGCGCTGTTGTCTGAAGGTTGGAAAACTAATATCACTTGGGTTTTAAAGGAGACCTATAAATATTGCTTTGGTATGTTTTAACTTTGAAATATTCTAGTAGTTAAGCAATCTTTCAGTTTGTTTTGAAAGATAATATTGTCAGATGTGGGAACAAAAATATTTCATGGTTGTAAAAGATCCGTGGGATAAGGAAGCAAATGGCGTTTGTGGACATCCATTAGATATAGAAGTCTACAACTGGCAATGTTAGCTGTCATAAGCCAAGAGGAACAATTTTGCAGGCGTCTTAAGTAAAAGGTAAACTCTCAAAGCCATTTAGCACCTCGTATCAGCATGTTTCTCCGAACTTTGGTTAATACGTTTTTGTAATGGCAGACTGGATTGCATAAACTATGCGAAATAAGAGACAATAATCACCCTACGCATGAAAGCATGTAACTGTAAGCTTAGAGTAGGGAGGACGCATTTTTTACTAACAAGTGTATATGTTTTGGTTTATTTATTTTTAAAGAGGAGAAACATTTTTAAGCAAAAAAAGTGATCGCTTCAAAATAACGACGCCATTTTGCAACCCTTTCGTACACATTTTCTTGGGGATGGTAACAATGCAATGTAGTTTAAAATAAAATTAAAGCAACTTCCATAGCGTTTCACTATTTTATGTCAGTAATATTTTGCATGGTTGTAAGGATAATTCAAGACCGTTGTTGTTATGCTATTTTCATTAAACTATCGTTTTCAAACTAACAGAGGTAGAAACGTGTAGGAGCAAAAATGATGAAAATAGAGGTCATCACGGCTAATCTAGTTTATTACAAGTTTGTCGGACTTTACACATAGCCTGTAAAAATATGGTCTTCTATTACAGTAGTCAGTTTACGTTTTTGAACCGCCTAACTCCTCTTATATTGAGTTTAAACTAAATATTAGGTCGAGCTTGGTTTGTTTATTGTTTCTTCGCTGTTGCATCATTTTTTCAAAATTGTTTTTAAAAATGGTGTTACAATTTGGCTTTGATTTTTTTTTTATTTCTAGCAACTGCCCCTTAAACCTTTGGAAGATGTATTGATGCTTTATTCCTATTTTAGGAAGGTTGATAAAGTTATTTATGAACTATGGAGGGATATATCATGGATAACTGATTTACAATTCTGTATTGCAGATAAACGAGAATATTAAAATACTACTCCTTTTGCTTTTAATGTTTAATTTTACTATTTGTCTTTTGTTATCATATTCAATATATGTGTTTTGTCAAACAGTTTCTTTAAGTGTAGTACATAAGTCTCTTTACAGTCAGTTTAAAAGTTAAAAAATCATTTTACACGATACCAGTACGTAAATTGAGATCAAATATGTCCAGGATAGTTCTAAAAAATCTGATGCTGTCAAAATATATAAGCATTGTGTGTTGTTTGAGATGACATAAAAACTCAAAAGAGTATTTATTTTGTCCATACTTGATGTTGGCTGCATACCTTAAGATACGATTAAATGAAATAAAAACGGGATGACGTTTGACAATGAATTCCTCGTCTGTTTCTTAATAAACCAATCCTATTCTAAAAATCTTTTTGCGTTGGTTAGAAAGAAGTTAGACATGCTATCATTTTGCAAAGTATACTATCAAATATAAATATTTTTGAAATATATGGAACTCGCATTGCAATGTTTGTATTCGGGCTTGAAGTTTAATGTGCTAGAATGAGGTTCATCAACCTTCATTCAAAATCATACAGGAGATTATTCAAAAACCCTAAATATGCTTGATGTTGTCAGGTGTTCTCTTAAATGGACCTTGCTTTAAGAATACATTTATGCAAATAATCTTTTTATAACAAAATCCTTTAATTGTTAATTATAGAAGAGAAAATGCATTTTTCGTGAAAACGTTAATGACGTAATAATTTATAAGTGATGTCAAAATTTGCGAAAGTGTCAATGATAACTAGACGGTTGTCACTATTCGTCTCTGTTTTATTGCATCGTGTGAAATGGAATATGCAGAGTGTATACTTTTGTAGGAACTAAATTCAGCAACAGCTTTCAGTGTCTGTAATCGTAAACTACATAAACTGAATGAGAGTGACGATGTCGTTTTATTTCAAGAGACTTACCTAAACTGACATTCATATTTCTAATAAAGTAGATATGTTATTGTAAAAACGACAAAGACGAATATAATTGCTCTTGACTTGTTACATTTCGTCTTTGTCTAAAAGCATTTAATTTTTTAATCTTGATGAAATTTTTGAAAATTTGCTACCGCAGAAGATTAAAATATATAAAGGTGATTTTACAAACTACTTAAAGATTGCTTCTGTCGGAACATTTGAGGATCAAAAGGTGCAATTATACGAAATAAGTTAAACACTATCATTTTACAGTAATACCCGTAAGATTTTTCTGCTATTTCCTATTCTTTCTGTAGTTTAGATAAGGATTTGCGATTTGTTTGATTTGAGTGGGGATGTTTTGACTACTGTAAACATTGATATCCTGTACAGATTTGCAATGGCATGAGCCGAACTTTAATGTTGTTCTTAAGAGAGAAAGCCATCTGTTTAACGGTTTTTAATAAGTCCTTACTCAGAGCAAAAAGCACTAACGTAGAAGCAAGTATATCAGAGAAAGTTTTGTAGATCCATGAAACATGCAATGATTCCATTCGTCTGAATCATCTCATCCTAGCAAGTTGTCAATGTATCTCACGATGACATTGAGGGATTTAGCTTGTGACATATCATATTGTTCTGAAATTATAAACATGTTATCTACGTCCTGAATATCTATTTTGCCTTAAAAATTGCATGAAGCTGGATCTTGCGAAGTTTAACTGAGTTTAATATAATCTATGTTTAATTTCTTGACGCAGGTTCTGTGTAAATGGGAAAATCTGCACTGTTGTTCTTGCGACACGATAAATAGATACAAGCAGAAGACTGCTGACTCTTCCACTATGATCTACAAACTTTAGTATAAGCTTTCGACTTCAACTGAGAACAGATTGATTGTAGCTGTTCACTGTTATTACTGATCAGTTTTTTATTTTCAATCGCTGATAGTTGCAAACATTAATGATTGACGAATTTTATTATGTTTCCTTCTATAAGAGGCATGATTAGTCGTCTTGGCCAATTACCTAATAGAATAGAAATCTTTATAAAATCAATGTCAATGATTATAATCACAATCATCAACTTATCGTTTTCTCTTCTGAGAAACGACATGAAAATGTAGAAAAACTACAAACAATGTACTAATTTAAGCTTTATTTGGATCCTTGTTTCTCCTCCGATGTGTATGTGGCTTTTAAGTCTTGCAAAGCATTACTCCAATAATACATTATTCATCTTGTTCTCTCCTTTATGATAAATAATTTATAAGAGTTTCTATGACTGTCGTTACCAAGGTAAATAAAAGGCTTGAGCCGATAAGATTTTACAGAGCTGTGTCCTTAATGTCATGTTCCTGTGATCCCGCAACCTGCTCAAGTAAATTCTGTCGAAACTACAAAAGCAACGACCCATCTTTATTGTGTACTTCAAGCTACCAGTTGACCGATCAGTATAATTACTTCCACGACATAGTAAACTGCTGTTTAGCAACACTGCGTCCTTAAGATGAAAAGATCGCAATAACACTATGAAATCAGCAATTCCAGAGAAAACCATCTCGCTTGCTACGTTGCCATTTTAGGACAATTAGGGGAAGGAACGTTAAGGAAGCATTAGGAATTTGACTGATTTCGTGGCTGGAGAAAGGCCGAGAAAAATCTCTTAAGTAGAGCTTAGAACGGATGGATTTGCTGAAATAAATAAATTCGTACTGTGGAAAATGTGACAGTGGGGATTGGATTAAAGCTAAGCTCTTCTTTATTAATGGAAAGCTGAAAGAATTATCATTTCTTTTGCGCAATAAATATATATTGCTGAGATCTTAGGACACAAACAACACCAAATCAAATAGCAAAATCGTCTCCCTGCATTTTACGCTGAACAACTTTAAGGAAAACAGAACTATCATCACAGTAGTACCTGAAGACTAAGAGAGTAATTTATCCTTTGAAATAACATAAACAATCAAATTCGCACTGGGTCAACAACATACAGAGGGGAAAATTGCAGGTTATTTATCCCTTATTTAGTGCTCTATCATTTAGGTACTACTTTGATTCCGTCCTCAACACTAAAACGTGAACTATTAAGGGTGGCATGATAGTTGATAATTTAAATCTACTTGATTTATTTGTAAGCGTTCATAATTGCAGCAGATGGGCGTTTTGCTTTTTGGATCTTAACAAGACTTTAAATTGGTTGTCTATTTACAGTAGACAGAGGGTATGTTTTTACTGTCATTTCTTAACCAAGTCATACTGTATAGCTTTATGTTCGTCCACTTAAAGTAAAAAGATTCATTTACAATTTTCCGCTAATGAGAATATTTCTGGATTTCTCTGACATTTCAAAATGCTACTCAATTCTAGCTATTGATAGCAAAAGAAATGTGCATATTAAGTACGATTTAAATAATTGAGAGATCAGCACCGCATTTTACACCTTTTCCTATTGTTTATTGACTACTGTCTGATATTACTTACAAAGATTCTTTACAAGAAATAAAAACCTAGAAGCGAAACATTTTCTGTTCTATGAACGGCAACAAATATAGAACAGACTCACAGGGTCAATTTTGACGAGAGCTTCTTAACTGATTTGCTGCTGCAGATTTTGATAGTCTTTTGGAAGCTTCATTGTAGAACCTTTTTTATAAGAAACTACAACATCTTAACAACTGAGACCTTTCAGCCGACTTGTATGTAGTGCTTTGTCATTCACAAAAACTCACCGTATTCCACTTTCACAGCTGATTTTGCTTGTTGTCTAAATTATTGAGATATTACAAAAAATTTTAGCAAGAAACATTGATAATAATGATTCTAAACTGCTCCAGTTGTATCAGGAGGACATGCATTATGAATTATGGTTAGAAAAACATATCTACCACTTGACAGAAATGTTCATTGAAGAGCAGCGTTTTATGAATTCTTTTTATTCTTTCATGTGTTCTGCATTGTTAATCATTTTATGCAATCATATTTAATGACTTGATATGTCCTAAAGATATACTCCCAAGCAAATAAATGAATCATTCAATACCCTTTCCAAATACTTTGCTTCGTCATCTCAAAAAAAATTCCCTGCATGCATTCATCTTTCGTTAGAATATTTGTGAAAGGTCATATATTGCTTTAAATATCATTTCAATTACCTGACAAACGAGTCATAAATGAATTACTTGTGACCGTTTAGAGTTTAATGTAATTAATGCCTTGGTAGTAGTGCATCAAGAAGTACTATTTGATTGATTGATTTTGATTGATTTTCTTAAGAAACCTTTGTTGTATATATAGACATCCAGATAAGACATATTTTAGATATACAGTAGACTCTCGGTTATTCGAACCTGGAAAGGAGGTTGAAAATTGGTTCGAATAACCAGGGGTTCAGATAACTGAGATTTAGCTGTAATTTGCATATTTCGCATAGTAAAATGTCAATAAGGGAGAGTAGGCGTTTAAAGCAAACCTGGTGCTTTGTTCCTTGGCACTAAAATATTGTAAAACCTAGCATTACAATTTTTTGAAAAAATCGCTTATCTTGGTTTGGATTTTACTGTCAGTTAAGTATTTCTCAAACTTTTTTGATATGGCCTTGATAGGTCTCATGATTTAGTCTCCATTATTATCAAAAAGAGACCAACATGTTGGATATCATGCTTACCCAATGCAATATAAGAAAATCTAGAGGGTCAGCTTGAGGCCTCTCGCATGTTGGCAACGTGAAGCCATCGAATCGACGTCCAAAACGAGGTTGTATGGCAAAAAGTTCGTAGCTGCGATAGTAAAGAAACCAATTTGGTGGAAAGAAATGTGAACACAAATTGAATTTTACAGGTCTGTAATATCCCACGAGCAATTCTGCTAGCAGGAAAAATAGATTAGCGCTGCAATGAAGTAAAAACAACAATGTAAGCAAACAAGTATTATCTTTTAATTCGTGTCTCGATTCGCAATAAGCGATTACGGTCGGTTATTACAGTCAATAAATTACCTTACTTAAGAAGTGAGACTGTATGTTCTCTTAAGTGGGCAGATGTGACCGTAAATTCAGTTTTAAATGGTATTCATCATACCATGCTTCGATTACGGGATGTTGGACTCAACAAGAGAGAAGAGAAGCGTCTAGAAAATTGTTGAGCGTCAGGGGAGAGGGTTTTCAGATTTTATGATACACCAAACGAAAGAGGAAAGTTATGTTTTACCCAGGCCAACGACACCGGTGTACAGAACAGGTTATTACAGTAATACGAAGATGCAAGTTTATATCTTTTTGGAGAGACTTAGCAATATGACTAGTAGGCCCCTGTCATTTATCACTCGTATCATAGACCCTGCATAGGATGTGATTGTTCTCAATTTACTTTCAAAAAAGTTTATGTATCATTAAGTGTGGCTTTTAAAGTGAAGAAAATTATTTTGCTGCCTGTACTAGCACGTGGGCTACTATAGAGCATTGATAGGAATGACTTCGAAAATGTTGACACGAGTCCAAAGATAACCTCTCAAGCCTTCTAGTAAATATCCAATGAACCAGATTAAGTCCTAATGTTACAGCCCAAAGGTGGGTTAACAACATGAAGAGAACACTTTAAAAAACTGTTGAATGTTAAGAACCAGTACAATGAAGATCAAGCAGAGGACGAAACTGATTTATACAAAATTGAGATCATAGAAGAAATAAACACTGGTCGTTTCATGGAAGATGAAGTGAAACATGCTTTAAATAGCTTGAAGAGTGGCAAACTAGTGGGTGTAGATAACATAAGTGAAGAAATGTTAAAAGCTGGGGTAGAGATAATATTAAAGAGACTGTTGAACATGAATGAATGAGACCACTTGCATGCCAGAAAACTGCAAGAAATCGATGATTGCTAAAGTAACATGAGCAGCTAAAGTAACATTGCTAAAGTAACATGAGCAACTTTATTAAGTGTGATAATAGGAGAGGAAAGTCACTGCTCTCCTTAATGGAAGAGTTTTCGGCGCAGTTATAGAGAGGAATCAGGAAAGGAGTAGAAGAAAAGCCGAGGAATGAGCAAGCAACACATAGAAAAGAAGAAGGGACAGATTTTCATCTTGCGATACATCATTAAACAGTGAATCGAATGGTAATCACCACTGTATTTCAACCTCTTCGATTTTCATAAAGCTGTTGATAACACTGACGGGGAAAAGCTCTGGAAGAGTTTAAAGTCTTACGACATCCCTGATCTCTTTATCGGGATTATCAAAGAGATGTACAGCTGGAGCAGTAGTTGTGTCATTCACGACGCGCAGACATCTGAGTGGTTTCCGATCAAAACCAGAGGGCGAGGATTCTATTTCATTATTGCTGTGACTGTATAATGACGAAAAACCTCCACTGAAAGAAAATAAGCATCAGTTGAACGTTTGCGACACAGCGTGTAGACTTGGACTATGTAGACAATAAAGCTTTCCTATCTAGTAAACATCAGAACATGCTAGATAAGACAGAAAGGCTGTACAGCCACACATAAAGCACTGGTCTCCAAATTAACACTGGCAAGACCAAGGTATTGATGATCAGAAACCTGAAAACCCGGCAGATTTAGATTAAGGAGAGAAGTTCTGAAGATGCGGATACCTTTAAATACTTTTGTGCCGTCTTAAATAAAATAGGATGATCAACCGAAGGTATGAAGCATAGACTAAGCCTAGCAAGGAGCGCCTTTACCATGCTGAGCCCTCCTTGAAAGTTTACTAAGTACAGCGATGGGACTAAGATCATATATTCAACAGTAATGTGATTTTGGTACTACTTCATGGAGCAGAAGTTCGGAAGCTGAACGAATAGTGTTAATGGTAATGTTATCAGCCTGGAAAGGATTTAAAGAAAATGTCTAAGGAGATTACTTAGCATATTCTGGCCCACGACCATCCATAATGATCAACTTTGCCACAAGACAAAAGCATGTCAAGGCGAGGATATCGTCAGATACAGATTGATGGAGATGAAAAGGCCTATACTCTACGGAAGCCAAGGAACGAGAGGCCGAGCTATGGAACTTGGGTGGTAAACATGGACTGAAGTTGCACTTTTAGGCTTATAATAAACAAACGTTTATATTTGGAAATTTAGTTTTTTAAAGAGTAAAACCGACTTTGTCATCCAAAGTCGTATAAATTGTCCCGTCATCCAGTGGATTGTAATCCATTCCATCCTTCTTTATAAATGTAGAAAAATTTTCCAAAAACAACAACAACACCTACTTCTTGTTTATCACTATACGCTAAAAACAAAAAAAGTCAACGAACGAACATTTTACGCATTTCAATACAGCCTACAAATAAATCAATCTAAAGTAATTTTTGGTCTCACATTAATGCAACCAATTATACTTTTCTAAATGACCCATTTAGCATAAAATGACAGATGAATACAAAGGGTGACTTTGAGATTCCTATTTGTTAATAAAATGGAATGGTCTTAATGTTAACCCTTGCAATAAAAATGTTTTGATGCTAAATAGTATTTATATGACTTTACAAATTCACTTTAGAGAATATTTTGGGGTTTAGAGATAAATATTGGTTCATTTTCTTCATAGACGTCACCACAGAAAAGCAGCATACTAGAAATTTTGTTAAGTTGACATCTCTGACCACAAGATTGATGTGGTTACATTAAGATAGCTGCAATCAGTATTTCAAGGATGTTAAAAATGAATGCAAAGCTGAATTTATAATTTAAGTTGAAAACATTGCAATCAATAAAATGGGTTTATTGGTTGGGCATGTGTTATGGACGTCGAGAACCTTCTAGAACGTATTATGCATATTTAGAACCTTCTTGTAACCGTCTCTGTGCTTCAGGAACAATACTGATGCAGTATTTACACGAAGCTTTTAAAAAGTGCTATTTGATTCTGTTTTGTTCTAAAATCTTCTAGAATTAACTGCTTTGTTCTATAGGGTTCTGTACTGTTTTGGGGAGTTCTAGTGGCTTCTATATGAACTTTCCTATATTAGCAGTTGCTTTCCAGGAATTTTATTACTTTGGTTTAAGATGAATGTAATCAAGCTTTGATGGAATATAGGTTCAGAGAAATATCTCAAGCTGTAAACAGATATCTTTTCACAGGATATACTATTGGAATTTGTATATCACAGCCTATTTGCTGTTAATGGACTTTATCAACCCTAAATGTATTTTGTGGACTACAGTGTTAAAGATACGACAGAGATTTTTGACGCAGTCGACAGGATTTTGATCAAGACACTGAGGTACTGCATCCAACCGGATTGACCAAGATCAATAGTAGCTGAGATCATCATGGTAATGCAGAAACAGATAAAGGTGATGCAGGAGAACGGACTCATGAGCAGAGGCTGATGCAACAGCAACAGGCAAGAATGGAAGCTTGGATGGAACAGCAAAGGAAAAGTGAGGATGCCACGAATGGAGCATCTCCTAGATAGATTTACTCAGAGATCTGCTCCAGACCAAGTTCCATCTACCATCACTACGGCTGCATCCACTCCGACTTTCAACCAGTTTGATCCAACTTTGGAACTTTGGACCGACTACTATGCTTAGTTTTGCACACTTGTTGGAGCTCATTCTGTTCCAGATCAATGGAAAGACCAAGTGTTCCAGACTAACCAGTCAGGTACGACTTACAAGCTACAAGCCAATCTGGCAAAGCAGCAGTCACTGCTGAAAGACATTTACGACCTCTCAATGGACCTGATTATTTCATTCATGGAGGCTCAATTCGACCCAAAAAGATTCATCGTCTGAGAACATTTCAAATTGTGGAGTGATATACAGCATAAGCCTGGCAGAACCATTGCAGAACTTGCTGTTCGCATCTGCCGAGATACCACTACAAGTAATTTTGTATCCAGCTTTATGCACCCGCTTCATTTTCCTGTTGAAAATGAAGCTGTCCTGAAGGCCATATTTAAGATCAAAGATGACAAGTTGTATTTTGTGATCAAAATTTCCATTGCGACAGAGGATGCTGTCAAAGTAGCCAAAGATACAGTCCAAGGTCTCCAGCCAAAGACGGTCAACAAGGTAAAACAAAAGACATAATCCAAGTCCAAGGGTATTTCTAAATCTAGTGACTTGGATAAACCCAAAGTGAATCGCCACCACGGTGGGAAGCCAAATGACAAGGCACCAGATTGCAGAGTCAAGGATCCCGTTTTCTCCTAATGCAATAAAGTCACCAGGACGTTGCCTCCTGAAAGAAGAAAAACCATCTTGCCACTCGACAAGAGGTCAAGTGAATTGGAGTCAAATCTGTCCAGGCACCAGCCCATGCAGACGCTTTACCAAAGCTCAAGATGCCCATCCAAATTGATGGGAAAACCATTGAAATGGAAGTTGATACTGGGATGGCCCACAATTTTCTAACTGTGGACCATTGAAAAGATCTAGGGGAACCAAGACTGGAAAAGCCTCTGACCGGATATCAATCTGCCAGCAAACACGACCTACCAGTCAAAGGCACTTTTGTTGCAGAGACCAACCAGTCTGGATCCAGAAACAAGTTCTCGGTCCGATGTTAAGTCATTCCAGTTCAAGATTTTAACCTCCTGGGTCGCTTTACTACTCGCCAGTTAAAATATCAGTAGATGAAGCTTTACAACATGCCAATTTAGATTGTCATATGGTATTCGACTACCTTTCAGTGAATTACCTGGAAAATGCCGCCAACTTTGTGACTCATTCCTAGATCTATAAATACCAGAGTTTGTATGTCTTAAGACCTGGAGCTTGAGGTACAGTTTGAACCTGAAGCTCATCTGATATTCAGCAAGGCCAGGCCTGTTCCTTATGCTCTTATCAAAGACCTCGAGAAAGCTGATGAATCTGGGATTGGCAGAGGAGTTTTGGAGCCAATATAGTTCAATGATTACGACACACCCATCATTCCTATTCATAAGGCGGCTTTACCAGGACAAGGGAGACCAAAGCTTTGAGTGTGTGGTGACTATTTAGTGAATCCACAACTAAAGGAGCACCAGAAGACTTAATGAGCAAATTGAGAGTTGAATACGGATTTAATAAGATTGATTTTCCAGATTCATGCAACCAAATCAAACTGGACCTGCGAAGTCAAAGAAAACTTGCCATTAATACACATAAAGGCGTCCTGTTGCAGAAGAGACTACTATTTGGCAAATAGTCTGCTGCAGAATACTTTCAACAAGTCATGGTTCAGCTTACCAATGACTTGTCTGGAGTGGCTGATTATTTGGACGACATCTTTGTAAGTGGAAAAGATGCAGAGAATCATGTAACCAATTTACGAGGAGTACTGAAATGTCTAGATCAGAATGGCCTCCACTGCCGTCTACAAATATGCCAATTTGCAAAGCCATTTGTGGAATACTTTGCTTATTTTCTATCCAAAGTTTGAATTACAAAAGGCCCAAGGTTTTTGCTGTCCTTGCCATGCCCCCACCAACAAATGTATCCAGTCTCAAAACATTCCTGGGCTCAGTCCAATTCTTTGCTAAGTTTCTTCTATCACATCTGACTATGGTCTCCTATCCATTACACCAATTGACCAAAAAAATACACCTTGCCACTTGGGATCAAATCAACAAAAAGCGTTCAATCAGCTTAAGGACAGGTTTTCCTCAGAAAAGCCCAAGTTTACTACAACCAGTCCTTACCCCTTGGGTTACCATGTTAGGCCTCAAATGTTGGATTTGGTGCTGCACTATTTCATTGCTATCCAGGTAGAAGCAAGCGACCAATCTGTAATGTATCCAACAAGCTGACTGATCCACAACGTAAATGTAGTCAGATCGAAAAGGATGACTTAGCCATCGTGTATGGTCTGAATAAGTTCTATCAGTACCTATATGGAAGGCAGTTCCACGTAGTTACTGATCAGCGACCATTGATAGCTATGTTCGGTCCTGGAAAACCAACACCAGCTCTTGCAGCATACCATCGGGCTCCCTGGGCACTACTAATCAGTCAATTTGACTACACCATTGAGTACAGAAGAACCGCCAACCATACCAATGCTGATGCTTTAAGTCACCTTCCTTACAGCTGACTTCCAGTTCGATGGGGAGGAAAGTGATGAAGACCAATAAATGGTTTGCATCATAAACAAGATTGACAACAAGGGTCCACTCGCCCGTGAATCAGCTAAGGACTCCATTATTTCAATAGTTCTATGCTTCTCACGAGAAGTCTGGCCTCAAAGTAAATAAGACAAAGGAAGCGATGCATCACTATCGAAAAACTGCCTTACTCTCTGTCAAAAGTTGCTTAGTGCACAGCTCGAGAGTTCTAATACCTGCCAGTCTTCATTGTCTAGTCTAGGAACAATTACATCTCGGACACTTTGGCATGCAACAAATGAAGCTGTTAGCAAGAATCTTAATCTGATAAACACCCCATTGTACCAACAGAACCAGCACCAATGGGCCTGGATTCTGCAGTTTTGCAAAGGCTCTTAAAGAAAAGTCTACAAAGTCAGCGACACTAGACCACGGACCAAGTCTACACACACTACCACAGGGAAACCACCCTGATCTTCTTCACCGTCAAGGTAACACCTACAGGCTAGGTGGGGAGGTGTTATGGACGTCTTAAACCAGCTAGAACGTGTTATGCAAAACTGGAACCTTCTAGAAATCGTTCCTGTGCTGTAGGAACAATACTGATGCAATATATACAAGACGCTTCTGGAAAGCTCCATTTGATTCTATTTTATTCTAAAAGCTTTCACAATCTTTTACTGTGTTCTATAGCATTCTGTACTGTTCGGGAGAGTTCTACTGGCTTCTAGATGGACTTCTCAAACATATATAAGCAGTTGCCTTCCAAGAATTTTATTACTTTGGTTTAAGATGAATGTAATTAAGCTTTGATGGAAAATATGTTCATAGAAATATCTCAGGCTGTAAAGAGATATCTTTTTAGAGGACATACTACTGGAATTTGTATATCACAGCCTAGTTGTTGAAGTACTCCATCTAGCTCACGTATCCTCTCTACTTGCCATGAAGAAAATGTATTAACCCTAATTGTATTTTGTGGACTACAGTGTTAAAGATACGACATTATTTTGATATTATTTGTTACTTTAACATCATGGTAGATCACTTACTGGCTGTTGCCGCTGAAGCGAGGTTTTCTGAGCAATGGATTTAGTCATCGGAGTAGTAATGGAGGACAGTAAGATTATAATCTTATGCAGAAATAATTTTCAATGCATTATGAACCTACTAATATCAGGAAAACTTAGCCTAATAAAAGCTTCAATATAATCATTGGCTCTTTACATGTCAAATAATGACGTATCTTAGCTAAATATCTTAAGAGGGTCATTTATTTTCTTTTAATTGTTGGTGGTTGTTTCGGAGTTGCGTAGTGATAATCTGATTTGCTTACAGAACCTAAAATCCTAGACGATTTTTTGGGATATAGTTTATGCTAAGGACCTTAGCTAGTCTAGAAATTGAAGTTACTGAACGTTTGTTTGTGAACTCTCCATGGTAGTGACCTACAATTCGACAAGCACAACTGACACCAACGTTTTCAATACTTAGACATTACCCACTTTATGGCACCAAATGTCTCGTGGTCATTACCTCTAACTACATTAGAATCCGATAGGTTGATAGCAAACTTGTTTGAAAGTGAGGACTTATTTTGTTACATGAGAATTTGAAGGCGATTGTCAATAGTTGTATTTTCTTATCAAATGGCTTCGGTCATGCTATGGACATATGCAACGTGGATAAGTGACATAGTTGAAATGCTCTGATTAACCAATTTATATAACGTTTTTGAGGTCCCAGTTCGTTTTCTCTCACCCAAAAATTTGGTTGGCCACCAGGACGTAACATATGCCATGATGTATTGGCATTTGTCTTCCCTTGTACCAGATAATACGTCGATGCATTAGCACTAGTACAGCGGTCTGCTCCATACCACACAAAATCCACCCTATAAAGTGAATTTAGGAGCAAGATATTTAGAACCGAGAGATTAAAGATGTAAAAAAGTTGTAATAGGCAGATACTAAAATAAAACACTTTAACACCCAATCTGGAAGCTGATACCATGATTATGGGTTATTATCACTTAAATATAGCTTTTACACGACCACTTACTGTAACCTGAAAGACACGATTTGAATTATCGAACGATTCTTGTTCATTAAATACGTTAATTCCTACATTCTACTATCTACCAGAGAATCACACTCTCACTGACATCACGGTTATCTGCTTAAGAAACGAATAATAAGAACAAGGAGACCCTGATACAATCTGGTGTCCATTTGTAAATCATCAAATATTAGAAAAGTTAATGATCAGGCCATTAATTTCTAGCAGTCTAACTAAATCAGAGGAATTTTATCACATAGGTTTCAAATATTAGTTAACAGTTATTAAAAGTTCGAATCACTATGACGCTTTTTTGAAATACATAAAACTATTGCAAATTTATAAAGTCGAATATTGATGGCGAAATACCACTGTGTAAAAACTCAACACTCTTTTTAAATCGAATCGAAGTTGGCGACTAGTTGGTTCTTTCCTTGATTAATCTTTCAAAGACGATTATAGGTACAAACGTACACCAATTTAAGACAATCAATTTTAATAGCTACTGGTCAATATGTCGTCAATAAGTAATATTTCAGGGACTTCGTAACTTAAAATGAGGACATGTGTCGATGTTTACGGTCTAGACGTTGCGTTTGCTATTTACACGAGAAGAAGCTCTAAAAGTGAGGAAGAGTTCATTCACACGATGATCTTGTTATCGAGGGTGTTTCATCAAGACCGTGACAATTTACTTTTTCTTTATTTGTTGTGGACACACCTTTGGATTAATTAACTTGAGTTATTTTAAATCCTTGTATACTTTACCATGAACAAAAGTGAAGGAATGAAGTCCGCAAGTTCTTTAATCTTGTTACTTCGCAAAAACTTTCTTGCATACAATAAGTTTTGTTGTAAATTGTTTTGTCATTTAATGTTGACACAACAGATTCATTCATAGATATTTACCACCTAAATAAACATTCACTAAGCCAAAATGCAGCAACAAAGTTCCTCTTTGGCGCATTGGCTGGTACTGTACTTACAAAATGTTAACTTTGACTTGAAATCGGAGTTTTAGCAGATATGTCGTCAAACGTCTGTAAGTTCCACTTGGTCAAGAAACCAACTTAGTTGTTGGCATTAGAGGCAAGATATATTCCGCTTGGAAGACAAATTTTTCACAAAGTAACAAGGTATGCATGATATAAGTGACAAAATGCAAAAGCAAGAAACTGTGGTAACAGAGGAAATTGTGAGTCATCGATAAAAAAGACGAAGAGATATGTGATTGGCTATCATTTGGCCAATAAACGTCTACCAGAGATTCAGTCCAACGAATGTAACAGACCAATTGCACAGTCCAACGAAGACAAAAAGCAACTTATGCCTATAAAATACCAGTTCTCTCCTTACAAACAGTCAGCGCCTATAAACTGTTTACGACCAAATGCAGACTGTTTACAGCCAATCATCACGAGTACATGAGTGCTGTAAGACTAAGCGCACAGTACCACTTAACTGTAAATAAGTAAGAATTATCAACTTTTTACCCACTAAAAATAATTTACATAGTCAAGAAAGATGACAACACTAAATAGAATGCCACTTTTCACTACGCACAATTGGTGTTTGTGACTACCGTTTTCAATAATTTTACCTGAATGAACTGAAACCAAAACTGAAGGTGTTCATGTCGCAATTTAAATAATGTGACTGTCAAGAATTGGTGATTAGAAAAGGTACCTATCGGTCACAATTTGCAGTGACGTCCTTGATATGATAAGTGACTTGATTTAAGTATTAAAAAGCCTTATTGTACATTTATAGCAAACCGTTCAGTTTTAGCTAGTGCTTGGGTTATAGTTATTTATATGATCTGCGCTGCATAAGAAACTCTGGATATTTTTTGCATGCTGTCATTAACCACATACAGAGATGGAATAGTTTCGTATTCTGTCCATCATGATTTTCAAGTGGGTGGATTCTTAGAAATTGAAAATATTTCCATCAGCTAAAATGCAATGGTTCTCCAAACATAACTAAAGGATGTCTGTCGTTTGTAGCTCATTATATTCTCTATCAAATTAAGATTGCCAATGTTTGTTTACTTTGGATTTAAGAACAAATGTTTGCAAGAGACAAAGGAAGGAAGATGAAGTTTTAGCTTTCCTTAGTGACAATCTATCACCATGCGAAGTTCTAAAACAATATGATACTAGCCTAGAACTAAATACAAAAATGTCCCTCCTTTAACATATCTAATCAGACTGTATCTAATTGGGAATTTGAAGATCCCTCTTTCCCAAGGAGCATAGCAAGTGAGTACACTGTAATAAAATAATTGTGGTTACCTACAAAAGGATTGATGTTTCCTTAAGGACACGGTTGCGTAATGAATATGACTATATTTGTTTAGGGATGAAAAAATCTAACTGGTTTGTTAACCAAACCGCAGAAAGAGTAAAATACTTGTATTTAGATTTCTTATGCTTTGTTGCAATGGCTGTAGTCTTCTGTGGTTATTTATTGCGCTAGGGTAATGTTTTGGACAGACAATGCATCAACACGCAACGCAAAGGAAAGCAGTCCTATTGACAGAGGTAAAAGTACGTCCTATTTAATTGGCTCTGTCTGACAAACCACCTAAACAAAAGCAGCCTTTTGCTGGTATGCAAAACAGATTTTCAAGAGAATTAGAAAACAACAATGACGTATTTTAGACACAAAAATGCTCTCTTTCCCACCAAGAGTTACTTAGAAAAGAAAGGAAGCTAAACAGAGTTGGTCTTTATTTATCCTCTAAAGGCAATACCTAGTTATCATCACCCAGAAATATGCATTCAATGAGTTTATTGTTTAGAACAAAATTGAGAGTTTCTTTAAAATTTCCTGCATTTCACTTGAGCAGGAAACAAAGCAGATTTGCATGTTTTGTTTACTACAGCTCTGTAGAAAAGTCGCTTAATAAAATTCAGTCTGAACCTGAAAAAGACTCAGCTTAGACTGGTGTTAGTGAAGCAGTGCACATTCTTTGTCCGGTGTTTGGTTTTGGAGGGAAGGCAAACACTTAAACCAACGAATTTGGTAAACACTCCTCAACTGCGGCGCCTCATATGTAAGTAAGTACTTTTCAGTAAGATAAGTGTATTCAATAAAATATTTAATCGATGTCCTATAGCTCAACTTGGTATCCTACCATATTCACATCAGTCAAGTATAACAGGCATGAAAAGTTTCTCTCGTTCATTTGATAATTGTTAAATTCACGACTTTACGTTAACCTGTGACGTAATCGTTTAGGTAGGCCAAGACAAATAATGATGAATGGCGGTTAATTAAATGAGAAACAGAAGTGAAGTTATTAATATAATCAGGACTTGGATCAAGTTGTTATCAAGTCAGACTTTTGCTCAGACTTTTCTTAGTGGTAAAACGCTCCGGTTCTAAATTACAATTGTATGATCGCACATATGCATAATCATTTGATCCATTCACATATCATAAGGTCAATTGCAAACAGGAGGTTGTTAATAATGTGAGTCGATAACTGCGTAAATGACATTTGTGAATGTTGCGTTGTTGTTTACTTCCTATTTACGTAGTGTAAACGAAAATATTGAAAAAGCTCTCTTTTAACCTAAACTAAGCTGCTCCCTTCATACTGGTAAACTAAGCTGCCAGTTTATGACTTGATTGCAATTTAAGCCTTGTCATGTTTTTCGTGTCCTCTCTGTGAGTCATTTAAATGGGCATCTTTTGCAATTTCACTTATTCGTAAGATATTCGGTAGTAGTAACTGTAATCCATGTTTTGTGTTTGGAAAATTAGTGATTTTAATTCTGTGACTTGCAAGATCCCTTTTGTATACATTATGCCGTGCAGGATTTCTGACAGACGTAAGTTTTAAAGTATGTTCCAAAACCCTGGTGATTCAGATAATATAAGAAGGAGATTGCAATTAGTCTGTGGACCAGTTGATATTTTACTATGAGTACTGTTCATGAGTGATGCTCTTAATCTGAAATATGTTTAGGCACTGTAAAAAAAACTTTTTAATCCTCTAAAATATCTTACTTAACTTTTCCATACGTTCACAATTGCCAATATATAATTTGCTTATCATGTTAATCCAAAAATCCGTGTGGTGATGAACGGCATCAGAATCATTCCATGACGTTTATCAAAATAAATCCCCCTCAAAAAATAAAAAAATGTGGGAATTTTCTAAGCACTTTGAATCTCTGTTAAACTCAAAAACATTTCTTTATCAAGGTAAATAGATAGGACTGGAATAAGATTCAAATTGACTGCATTAATTAGTCATGCCCTCTTCCATTTGTTCGGATTCGCCTTGTTATTTATTACAATTGAAACCTATTTATTTTTACTTGACTAGAGAAGAGTCTATTTTAAGGCTCTTTAACTGGCTTAGCAGACTAGCCCATCTTTGAATTGAACGTCTTAAGACACACTAACTGGATTGAATCAGAAACCAGAATCAGATTTTTATGATTGTTTTCTGTGGGTTAGTTTTCGTTTGTTTGTTTTGATATGTTTTGGTTTGGACCAGAATGCGACAGCATAGTTATTTGAAGGCCTTCAGTTGTTTTCCTACTCTTTAGTTCAGTTAGTCTTGTAACTACAAAATTATCACGATTTTGAGCAGCATGTAACATCAAAAGGTTTTGTTCTCCGGAAGTGGCAAGCAGAAAAGTTCAACAATAAGTATCGTTGGCCTCACCTGAGATCCAAGGGTTCCTTTTGAAGCTTCCTACCTGTTCCTTTGACATAATTGATAAAACGTTCTTGAGTTGAGAGACCGTGATCGTTTATTGAAAAGACGACGTCACAAAACGAAATCACATGTTTTAGTGTAGAGTAAGGGTCCTTCTACGAATAACAACATTCGTCATATAGCAACTCTCTGCCGGTCTTCTGTTATTTATCAGCAAATGATTGCAAGTCCATTGGAGCACTTTATTTATCAAAATATCGTATCATATCATAATATGATATCGTGTACCTGGCTGCTTAATTTTGTGTGTAAATTTTACATGGTGCCGGAAGGTAACTCAGTTGTATGTAAATGCATTTTGAGCATGCGCTTTGGCCATCCTTGTTCCCAGCAATTACCATGGATACATCTTTAACAAAATGCTTTTGCATAAAGTGAGGTATCAATCACCGTACTTCTAGAATCGTTTGCTAGATCTCCACCCAAGAAAGTGGATAAAAATCAAATATTTACAAATGTATTTGTATTGAAAGTTACTAGACATGTGAGTTGTCATTAAAATCAAATACCTAAATTTAAATAGGTAATTGCAGTCATCATTTAGTCGGCACTTCCCTTCCATCGTTTCCTTTGGAGAAGACTTATTATGCTACCATATGCTCGTTGAAACATCTGTTAAGGATTGGATGTTTCTTTGCTCTTCATAAATGATGACATTAAATCGACATACATAATAGGTCCTTAATATCTGATGCTTACTCCATGATTATTTTTGACTGGGAGCAAGCTGTGTCCTACTATATAACTGACGTGTCGAGTTTAACGAAGATTTCCCGAATAATAAAGTGGCATTCAATTCTCTCCACGTAGATTTGGCTTTTGAAACGTATGTTTGAAGAGAAGCCTGTACTTTAAACGCAATGTATCCAATAGCCTCGTGTCGTAGAACATTGTCCAAGTCCCCGCTTTGATGTACGACATAGTCTGCAAAAGAGACACCAATTCTCTAAGAATAAGAAATTTGCAATCTGTGCACACAGATAAGAGAGCTCTCGAGTCACTCTCCCTAGATTAACTAGGAATCGATATAAAGAAAGCATATGAAGGAATTGTTGAGAAGATTCTTAGCGTATTTGTGTATAAAAATGAATATGCGCTTCTATCAATCTTACTTCATAGCTTATAAATAACGAATTAAAGAAACAACAGTGCGAGGAAAGTAGTTCGACTTAACGAATGTTCTAGTTATGCGAAGCTCCCGTTAAGTCGAACTTAGAGAAAATGAGATAATTGTTCGAGTTAAGGCAATTTATTCTCGAGACATTATAATGCAAAAAACTGAAAGGTTAATAACATTACTGTTTATTTGGAGTTTCCTTTGTCAGCTTGTCTTAGTCTTGATGACAATTCGCTTTCAGCTTTTCTTACACACTTATGAATACAATCTCCATTTTTGCTAAATAATATACAGTCTCGGAGTCCTTCCAAGGCCTGGCGCACATTGCTAGAAAGGCAACGTTATTATCTGTATTACGTCAAGAGGTAATGAGAACAAAAGATATTCAAATATGACAACTATTTAGTCTCTTCCTTTCCTTTTATCGAGTAGAAAGTTCGAGTTATCCGAAGAAATTAGCCTCAGGGGGACCAAAGAATGGTACAAGTAAACGAATCTTCTAGTTATCCTAGGTTTGAGTTAACCGGAGTTTTTATAAGAAAGTGTTGACAAAAGTTCAAGACACCCAACAAAATTGTTCGAGATAATGAAAGTTAGAGTTATCCAGGGTTCGAGTTACCAGGATTTTACTGTATTACCTTACAGTATAGTTACTATCACAATAAACCCCAAATTTACATTCGATGATACTATCATGCCCTGGAAATCTATTCACATGAACTGAGTATTTCAATACCTTGCCCAGTAACCTAAATTACTCTTCGAGACACAAATTGATCAATATGGTTGGTAGGTTGAGAAACTGAAAGAAAAGTCAGAGGGGTTTATCTAATACTCACTTTTTTGTCGCATAAAGCTTTGTAAGCAGGAGACAAGATTGCAATCATGAAAAGAAAAGTACCCGGAATACATTCCACAATATAAAGCTTCTAAAATAAGACATAAGCTATGAGATTAATGTAAAATCTTTACCTCAAATCATTACAGGACTAACTGGAGAAACAGAAGTAATACGCTGCGAGGGAAGTCGCATTCGATTGCAGTGCCCAGGACCCTTGATTATCAGAATTCAGTTAGCAGTTTTTGGTAAATTAGACGCCGGTCGAGAACTATGTCGCCCCCAAGATATGTACCAACTTCCTGAGCAATGCCGCAATGATGTTACAAGTCTTATGTCAAAAGAATGCAGTGGCCTACATCACTGTCAAGTTATTGTTGACGAAAGGCGTTTTCGCCATCCTTGCGAAGGGAAGTACAATTATTTGGATGTGAGACATACTTGTGGTAAGTAGCCTGAATTAATGCTTCGTGCCTTAGATTAAATGTGTCAAAGTGCGTCAAGAGGGAAGAAGAGGAGAGGGAGAAAGAAAGAAAGAATAAAGAAAGAAAGAATGGGAAGGATAAACATAGAAATAAAGAAGTGTAAGTATGTGTGCTGAGTTTTGATCTTGAGACACGACTGTTGGATTTGAATACAAATTTTATTACTACAATGATACCATATATATATATATTCATCAAGAGTGGAGCATTACCACAATAGCTGCACTAAGTGGGAGCCGACCGGGCTCGAACTT
>JANTCA010026162.1:5290-22562 GCA_024741275.1 Chironex yamaguchii | reverse complement strand
CTAACTAACTAACTAACTAACTAACTAACTAACTAACTAACCAACTGACTAACCAACTTACTAACTAACTAACTAACTAACTAACGAACGAACGAACTAACGAATGAACGAACGAACGAACTAAGTAAGTAAGTAAGTAAGTAACTAACTAACTAACTAAATGACTAACTAACTAACTAACTAAGTAACTAACTAAGTAACTAACTAAGTAACTAACTAAGTAACTAACTAAGTAACTAACTAAGTAATTAACTAAGTAACTAACTAAGTAACTAACTAAGTAACTAACTAACTAACTAACTAACTAATTAATTAATTAAGTAAGTAAGTAAGTAAGTAAGTAACTAATTAAGTAACTAACTAACTAGCTAACAAGCTAACTATGTAAGTCAATCAACCAATATAAAAATGATCGCTTAACCACCTGACTTCCCATCAAGCAAACGCATTAAGTAACCCACTGTTTAAAGAATCAAGTTTCCGTTTGAGATTTGGTAAAATGTTATGTTGTAAATGACATCACCAATGATCATGTGGTCACGGAATGACAAGATTCTTTCGAGTCTCAATGCGAGGCTTGTACACAACAGAATTGGAAAACAAATGGCGGACGAGTGGGAAGTGGTTACTCTCCCTCCAGAGATTGAGCATTCAACAAAGAGGACAAAATCGGCATCGGGGAATAGTGAGGAGGGTGGAGGAGAGCTGGAGTCGGCTGCATATGTACAGGTAAGCAGATATTAGTATAAATGTCACATTACTGACCATTCATTTATTTTCACCGGTAATGTGTTACTGTGAAGTCTGCGGATTTTTTATCAAGTCAGGCTACTGAGTCTGTTGTGTGTGAGTGTATTTACCACTTATATCATTTGCTTCAATGTTCAATTGAAAATGAAAGTTCGGATTTCTGCGTGGTAGTAAGGCGCTGTCTTCTAGAGTATTACAATTAGGAAAAGTGTGATAAGAATGATGAAAGTATAGGCCTACGTCATTACGTGTTGCAACCCACGACGTTTAAAACATATTGTTGTTAATCAAGCTAACGAGTTTATCATTGACACGTTAATTTATTTTCGTTCTCATTATGTCGCAAATGGGACACATTTACTCGCCACAAAACTATGTTTACTTCCTGATCCGGAGTAGGCCTACTGCAACTGTCAATAAGAGGTGACGAGCTTTTGAGTATAGGCAAAATATAGGCAATGGGATCCTGTCTATCAAAATCCACACAGCTGAGTTATTATTGTCTAAATTAATCCCGAAACATCACTTTAGTACTACTTTTGTTTATGTTTTGGAATCGAAATGGTCGAAAATATCGTAATGATAAGCTTTGCATACATTTGATTCCTCCCGGCATGGAAGGGAGACTCCCGCACTGAAGGCCAACCCCGCAGTTGCCGCAAGGGAGCAGAAATCTCCGGATTTCTGAAAGTAATCAATATAAAGTTTTCCCGATCCGATTTTTTGTCTGTTTGCATAACTACACGTTTGATTTGTCCGTTAGAAAAAGTTTTGTGGATAAATGACTAACATGATGTACGCTGTCTACAGTGTAGGACTTAAAAATAGTTTTATTTTAGCATATTTTGTCTTTCAGAAATTTATATTGATTTATAAAGACAATAAAAGGGTGAAATAAACAAATGCGTTTGAATGGATTCATATTGCCTCATATACCACAAAATTTTCTGTGCGCATAAATCTCCCTCATTGGCACCCAAATCTCCCACATTTGAAGAGCTGATCTTCCTCATCGCTGCGAAAAAAGTATCACATGTATGGCTTCCAGTCTTGCAGTAAAGTTGTGCATATAGTGCTGGACTAAATAGCAGAGCATCTTTTAAAAAGGTCCTGCATGTTCAGTGGAGAAAATTTGAACATTTGTATGCTGTATAGGAATGTATAACTGCACCGTAGTTGTGCACTTCAAGTGTGTGTACAAGCCATCTGAGTGTACAATTTAAAGAGGCTGAGTTAAATTAATTTTGTGTAGGATTTACAAGCCAGTGTCGAACAAGCTAGCAATCCCTATGTCTCTTCCACACCATGCTCTGCAATTCTCTTACTCACATATGCTCTCATATTTTTGGAAAAATGTTTCGACTGTACCCATGCGATACTGTGTCCATTATTGATTAATTTCATCAAGGGAATCTTTGGAATGTACAAGTGACATGAGATTTTTCCAATTATCCAACAATAAATGAGCTTCCAATGATACCAAAAGTATTTCTGAGCAGATGATGCCAGTAAGGAGGTGAATTGTTTTATTTGTAAACAGAGCATTCTTTCAAGGACCTGATAATTTGAACGCATGAGATGGAATAAACTTTCCTTCTCCCATTTTAGGAGGCTTTTAAGTTGCCTCCAATGACCATGCTTGGTTGAACATTGTGAGATTATATTGTTTATTTCTTCCTTGCAAAGACTGTATAGTTTATATACACAAACTTGTATTAGTTGGGTTTTTTTCTCACTGTGATATACTGTCACCATTATTGCTTTTGCACTATGATCAGTCTTTTTCAGAATAAAACAAAACACATGTGACAAAAGACACAGACAAATTCATTTGCACAGGCGATTCACACAATTATTTTATATTGCAGGAAATTGCAACTTGGGACTTTGTCAAAAGTGTTATGAGATCTGTCAATAATTACAGTATATTGAAGGACATTGGACATGTCGAATGTCAAAGTACTGCTTTACTTAAGCAAAGTTATACTTTGCAGTGGCAATGAAAAGCACTAACGTGTGTGTGCCTATGAATGTGTGTGATCATACACATCAAACAAAAAGGCTGGTATGATGCCATCACTTTTGATGTAACTCCCATCATGGTTGTTGTCATCATGGTTTCTCCTCAAACTAAATACTTCATGGAGACTAGCTTAGACCCAGCCCCACGATATGACCACAGGTGTTCAATTTTTGCTGGTTGAATGCCTAGTTGAATCTGTTAATGTTGATTGCATGGCATATTCTCAGGGTTGTGTGATCCTACCTGTGGTATTTTGTAGGTTGGCATTATTTCCTCTCTTCTTACAACATTACATTAGTAGTAATAAGTAATTAATAAGAAAGTAATTATATTTATAGGATCATTGAATTTCATTTGACATTGTAGGATAAAGAAGAAGAGCTTTGTGGGTACCTATCTAAACTTGGAGGTTTGTGAAAGATGTTACAATTATCTGTTTTTGGCATATGTTATTGTAAATTATAAATTATATGATTGTTAAGTGATAAATTATATCCCAGGTTATTGTTGATTCATAATGATTCTATTCTAGTCAAGATAATTGAGCCATTATAAGCCAGAATTCTCATTTGCTTCCTTAGTAATGAAGAGATGTACTGTCCGAAAGTTTGTTTTATGTTATTCATGTAGTTAAATTGTAACAGTGTCTGGAAGACTGTCTGTTTTAGACCATCTTTGGCAAAGATGTGATGTCAGCTGCTTTGTGTTCTCACTGTTTCATATATAAAGGGTTGTATTCATTGTTAAAATAGTTATTTTATGTCATAAGTTGAGAAAGATCTGTTTCCAGATGATTCCTATTTGTTTAATCAATCAATTACTTTTGTTATATGTAAGGTAGTATAGCATACCATAGTATAGCATAGGATAGTGTAGTGTAGTATAGTATAGCATAGTATAGCATAGTATTATATAGTATTATAGGGTATGCTATAGTGCAGTATGATATAATATAGTATAGTATAGTATAGTATAGTATACTATAATAAACTGCACTATAGCACACCATACATTGCTGCACAATACTATGCTACACTATACTATGGTATATCATACTATACAATACTATTCCTTATACAGTTGCAAATTGTATATTTTATAGATAATGTATATCACTTTTAACTGTCATTTTTCTCAGCAAAGGGATTAATCAAAACCTGGAAATATCGGTGGTAAGCAGCTGATCATTAATGGATTTTACAAATTTTTAATCCTCTATTGTTCATGTTAAAGCATGTTTTTCTGTTGGTATTATTATGATCAAGCATAAAAGTTGTGATTTCTTTTCATGGTCTTTCTGTAGTCATATTGTATGCATGGTTATAAAGGGGTCATGTGCTTGTACTTATAATGTAAACAAGCAGACAGTTAGTTCCAAATAGAAAAGAATTGTTATGGTCAGGGGTCATGACTTTCATGTTATTGAGGGTACGGAAAGGTTAATTTTAATGACAGAATTGACAGAAACTGAGGATTTGACAACAGTTGTTTGCAAGTATTTTGTCTATAAATTTCCAATATTTTGCATATCATCGGTAGGTGATCTGCCTTTTGTGATTACAATGTTATCATTCTCAAGGTGCAAGGAAAGACTGTTTCACATTTGTTGGGTTCTAAGGCAGTGCTACGTATCATCACGACACTGTTCATGATCTTGGTCATATTGTGTTTTGTATATGATATTGCTCGATGTTCATTACTGTATGTTTTTCGTTTTGAATCAGGACTATGAAAATCTAAAGAGTTGAAAGTTTCCCCATAATCTTTACTATGAATAAACAAGCATGGGTCATATGAATTTTGAAACAATATTTTATATCACTTCTTTCAAAGGTTTTTGTAAACAATGAGTATAAGTTATACAAAATAGTTAATGCTTGACTTATTGAAAATTTTAGGTTTGTCTACGATTCACGGCGATGTCTACTATATTATTACAGAACACCTCAAGATTCAACACCATTAGGGTAAATTTTTGAAACTTATTTTAATTGTTTATTGCAGCTTAAGATGTTGCTTTTGTGTACATGCTGACAAAAACACTGGAGTTATCTCTATATACATTAATTTTATGACATGCATACTTGTTATGATGGCATAATCTGTTTATTTTCCTTTACGTTTGTCATGAATATCATGCAAAGTGTATTGAGGATTTTCAAACAATTTTGCAAAGCAGATTTGATATTTTTTTACCAGTATATTATAGATCAGTAGATCAGTTCATTGCAACTTTTTTCAGCATAGCAAAACCAACACTAATGAATTCTCATGTTTTTGAACCCATCATCTTTGTGTGTTGGACAAAAAATAACATTTCGTAATTCATATTTTTAAATGTGTTTATTTCCTTCTTTAAGGTCTATAGATATTGGCAATGCAACGTTTACATTTTCACCAGGGTCGATGGAAAAATCACAGTTTGAGATTAGGTATAGTCTATGTTCAATGTTAAGCTCTTGTTTATAAATTGATTTTGGTGCTATTAATTGTAGTGTTGATTTGTATTGAACATTTTTGGTAGATTACTGATAGAGGGAACTATCCATTTGTGTGTATGCTGATGAATCAAGCACCAATATTTTGTATTATGCATAGTGGCATTGATTTAAGAAGATAAAGTTTTGTTGACTTAGGAGTAGTGCCGTTACTGTGGCATAACGAAAAAGGGACAAGGCATCTCTGGTACCAATTGAACTGGCAAAGCTGAATTTAATACATCAAATTTGTTATGATTTTATGCTATACTTAAGTTGATATACTTAAGTTGATCTAAGGGTACTACAAGTACTAAAAGAAACAAAGTGGTCAAATGAATGTAAGGAATCAATGTAAATGCAAAGAAAGCATGCTGCAATACTAGATGGCTTGGTAACTATAAAAAATGTATAAACAGAGTTGTAAAGGCAAGTATATGGACAGCAATTTTAATAATGGATACCACTGTGTGTCAGATTCTTGGCTGGCTATGTTATTAACTGACTCATTTGTTTCTGTTCTTTTTCAGTTCTCAGTTTGTTGTCAGCTCTGTGATACCCATTTTCCTTCACTTCATTTTGACTTGTGCTTTCCTCATCTCAATAAGCTTCTACATTGTAACAATCTTTTTGTGGTACAAATCTTTAATATCACCTTAAAAATTTGTGACATTGTGCCACAAACATACTTCAAAGTTTATTCCTCTGCCACTCTTCAGAGCTTGAATTTATAGCTAATCTCATGTTACCTTTGATTTTGGCAGTGTTGTTGAGTTTGCCAATTTTTTCTGCTGTGTACTGTTACTTGCAATAGTTAAACAATATTTTTGTGGTGCAAGGCTTGAAAATCACGTTGAAAATTTGTGACATTGTGTGAAAACTATTATGTTTTCTTCATTCTGTGCTGCATTTCCAATTATCAATCCCTCTGCTTCTTTTCTTTCCTGTATTTGTAATTAACTGTTATGGATTGCATAATCCAGGTATTAAAAATTCCACAATGATCTGTCAATGGTTTTAGTATTGTTTTTTTTATTTTACCCATACCTTTCTAATTTCATTTATCTTGTTTATATAGTACTGAAGGTAGACAGTATCAGTTACAAGCTAAAGATAAAACTGTTATGCTGTTTTGGCTTCAACAACTTCAAGTATGTCTCTCGTCATTTTTGTAGTACACTCCTTCATTTTGTTTTTCTTCTAGTGGTACCTCTTTAGCTGTCTAGTTTTAATTGGTGCTTATTTTTGTGTAATATGTTTATTTTTGCTTCCAGACAAAACGTAATACCACATTTTGTTTTCTATTTTGGTTTTTTTTGTTTCGTTCCATTAACTGCAATCCGTGACTTCTAAGCTGCTGTGTATACCCGGTAAGATGATAATCTTGCAAGCCAGTGGCTGCAAAATACTTGTGGGGAAGGAAGGTCCTGGGAGCCCACTCTCATCAGGATCTCACTTGCTAGAAAGTTCCCTATTCCTGGCATGGAAATCAACTATGCTGTATGACAAGTATGCTTAAAGATAGGACTGCTCTTCTAGCATCTCCTTTGCCTTGACTTTTGCTCTGCTCTCTTTTTTCTTCATACCTTCTCTTTCTGTCACCTGTTTCTTCATTCTGCCTTGATGTACTACGTCATTCCTTCCTGGTCTCTTTCTCCTTGTTATGCTTGACATGATACCATTGCCTCCTTTCATTCCTGTCTCTCTAGGCAAAGAGGAGAGAATTCAACAAGAGGAAAGCTAAAGTCAACTCTGATCAAGATAACAGACCTGGTTCCTCAGTTTTGGTATGTCACTTATACATGTATTATAATATCTTTGATGTCATAAAAATAGTGAGATGGGCAAGCCAACCTGCAATAATCATAGCAGCATTCCATATGTGAGACCATACACCACCAAGACGTCAACCAGATGCTAGGGCTAACAGTAGACGTTGGCAGACTTAATGAGCGTCAGCAATTTTGGGAGAGAATTTTTCGAAAATGATTGCTTCCAAGGCAAGGTCCTTAGCAGCCTTTGTTACTTTAGTCTGCGTCCGCACAGCTATCTTGGCGATGAAATTTATTAAACAAATCTGTTACAAAAGTTGGGATAGTTATCCGCCATCTTTCCTTTCTGGTCATGGTAAACCTGATTTTAGCTCAGTATGTGTCATTTAAGTATAATTCAAGTGCTAACAATTATTTGGGTTAGGGTCACGAAGCTTTTCTTGTAGAACTTGTCTTCAGATTTTGATTACATTGTGTTAACATCTCACCAAGTTTCATGTAAATGGTATTCTCAATAAAGTCGTCGAATGGTTTGTGAGAATTCCTCTGTTTATGTTAGTTGAATAGTTTGTAGCTTTTCTTGACTTACTAGTCTGAAAACATAGCTAAGACAAGGTACTGTGTGAGCAAATTGTTTGATATTAGTTACAACATGAACTTGTAACGTGTCATTGACTATTTAATAGCACGTTCAAGGTTTTGTTTTTAGATCCGAAACTGTTTCATTAGAATTAAATAAGACTTCCCGTTGCCCTCTTGGCTTGAGGAATGTAGTGCTTTTAAGAAGAAAACGTGTCTTTCAGTGGGATATTTTGTACATTATGTGTCATAGTGACTCACAAGGATTCAGTAATAGTGAGTCATCTCCCCGGGCAATAAGAAGTTAGATGTGACGATGGATCTATAAAGCTACGCTTGAGACTGCTATGAAATCTAAACTAAGATGTACTTTCCCTTTGCTTTTTAATAGTTTGAAATAAGAAACTCATCTATAAAGCTTTTCGTCGATCACTGTTCTAATATATTAGCAGATTATCACAACATGAAGCACTGCTAAATTTTTAGTGCAAAGTAGAATCGAGCAAAGACCAATAAGAAAGAAAAGAAGGAACAATTGGGTGAAAAAAACAATGAGAAATGTACACAAGAATGAAAAACAGAATGAGAGAATTTGTGAACATCCAAGTACTAGCTGGAGTGCAACAATTTTTTTTAAAAAAATTAACGAGTTTACGTCTTTAATGGCAAAATCGCGGAAGTATGAAAGTGCTGGAGTGCTCGTTTTGCACCCAGAAGATATGTTTGTAGACGTTGTGCTAAAGACTTAAAAACTAGTACATAATGCTCTGCTGCTTATTGTTTGTTACATAGAGAAAGGTTATGGAAATGAAACATATATCTTATTGTCTATGCATGCATAACTGTGTGGTCCATCAATTGTAAAACTGAGATAGGCCCCTCATTATGCAGTAGGCGCTCTTGAAAGTAACAATTAGATTGTGCCAACAGCAGCTATGACTTGATGTTTATCTTATAGTTTTATTTCTCAACAGAGACCGTCAAGTGGCTTACTTTCGGAATCTGATGCTGCAGATGAAGATGGTAATGCAATGTCACATGCGTCACTCGATTCTTGGCTCACAGCATCATTGTGTAGTCATTGTCTGGAGTATTTTTTGTAGAATACTCATTAGCGAATGTAGCTGATTCCCATGCCGTGGTTAGGTAACTTACTAGAAACTGAGCTCATTATGAGAGTGGGCTCTCGTTACCTTCTTTCATGAGTGGTATTTTTTTGTTTGTTTTGTGGTTACGCAGATTCGAACTCGCAACCATTGTCTTATCCACTACACCATGGTGGCCGTCTGGTGTATAAATAGGTTGATGTAGACGAAGGACGAATGAAGCCAAATTAATTTATTTGATGTCCACATGGGAAACACCATAATACACTGTTCACTCGGCGAATAGAGTTGATCTGAATTATTTAGACATCGGAAGCAGGGTTACTGTGGCAAATATGGCCATAAAATGCAGAGAAGTATTCGTTTAGAACACGGTGCTTTGATCATTACGTACGTACTAGTACTTTTCTTCCTTAGTGAACTGTTGTGAAAGATCAGTGCGCCTTTGTAATCTAAATTGTAGAAAATTTTGTTTACGGAAGTTCACAGACGTTTTTACTTACCTTACCTTTTTTACCATCCATGTGGCACATAAGGCCTATCTTTGTCGTTCGCCGCTGTCCTCACTTCATTCCGTGAACCCCATGCGTCCATGTCCGTTATCCGCTGGTTTTAGAGGATGGGGGATTCGGCTTATGCTTAACCTGTGTTCTCCTGAGGAAGGGTTGGTTGGTTTCCTGTCAGGGTTTTCCTTCCCTTAGACGACTGCAGTTACCGTGCACACAAGCTCCATCTGCCCGGAGGACTGACTTTCATAGAAGGACTGCCCTTACCCTAAGGTAGGTTTTGTGGCTCTACCAGCCCGACTGGTCATGCCTACGGACTCCCTTGGGGGGAGGCCTGAGCCATGTCTTATATACCGACAATCACCAGATCCCCTGCCATGTTCGCCATGATAGAGTCATGCCCACCTGGCCCCATGTTCCCATCGTGGCACACGCACCTTGATGGCGGGGAAGTGCTAAGACCAACCTGGAAGCGAGAGTGCACAAGTAGGGTGGAACTTTATCTTATGGTCGGTCATCTTCCTTGTTGTCGTCATGGACATGAACTCTCCACATCAAGAAGAGACATAACCATACTAGCTGAAATATTAAGAGCCCACAAGAAATTTGACAAAATTTGACCTACATTTACCCAGATTCCTTAAAAGTGAGAACAATTCGTTTGCACGACTTGTACGACGAACCAATGGCAGTGACCCACATTCAATTAGAATTACTCTTGTTTCCATTCTTCTTCCGAAGATTTTACGTCATCTAGATAGGATTTTAATTTTATGTACTTTCCTGATCTTGTTTCCGGATCTTTTCAGTACTTTAGCAGTCTTCTTTGATTGTGTACAAACATCGTCTGTTAAACGTTATCTTTATTGCCAATTTGCAGACGATGATGCTGTAGGCATCTTAGAGCCAGTAAAAAGACCGTCATCCATCGGAAGCACAGCAGTACAAGAAAATAATGGTACACCATCCATTCCAGGATGGAATCTCTCATTTACTAATTTAGGGACTGAAATCAAGAATTGGAGGTGAGACAGATACCCTGCTGACATGGCAGTATTTTCGTCGTTTATCATTGCCGGCGCTCTGGTTTTATAAAAAGAGTTTGTCCGCGTGGCAGTTTTCATGCGCTGATCATTTCTTGGCTGACACTTTTGAATAGGTTGGAAGGCTGTCTTCATCATAGTGTGACTATATTGCTTCATAGTGTGACTATATTGCTTTTGTTACTACATTTAATGTAGAAATGCTGCTTCAAGACCCAGTTCTATCTCATTAATTTTACAGGAAGTCTGGTTTTGGACAAGGTGTTACGACTGGTGAACCAATTTATACTGCATCAAGTAGAGAGTGTGACCGAGTAAAAGAAGGAATGCGTGCAAGGTATGTGTAGGATGTGATCACCATAGTCTCTTCTTGATAACATGCCTTTGCTTCGACCATGCTCTGATGTTTCCTTAGGTGTATATTAACACCCTCAACGTACTAGTACATTGTCTGAAAGACCTTGAGTATTGTTAGTAAGCTGAATACCCAATTAGGTGCTTCGTAAATGTTGCTAGCTCAATGCATCGTTACCACAAGAAAAACACCATTGCTGAGAGAAAGTAACAGGAGACCATTTTCAAACTGAGGATCAAATGGCTTTACAAATGGTAACCAAGTAGCATCGTAGGTTATCATCAGCTTATTGTCGTCTTGAGGTGCAATTTTTGACAAGACATGGAACTGTGACTTTAAATGTAGTCCTGCAAGAATGTGGAACTTGTCGACAAATTTTGTATATTGATGTAGATGATTTTCTTTGCTAAATCATTTGAACCATTCGTTATGAACATGTGACGTTGTTCAATTCTTTAACTTTGCAGTGATCAAAGTAACAAAAACATGTCGGCATCCTCGATGGGAAAGCAAGTCAACTCTGCTAAAAGGTATTTTCTATCTGTAGAAACCTTTAAATTCTGACTATGTAGAAACCTGACTTGTATATGGTATTATTATATTATATTATGTTATATTATATTGCATCATATTATATTGTATTGTACTGTATTGTGTTATGTTATGTTATGTTATGTTATGTTAAGTTATGTTATGTTATGTTAAGTTATGTTAAGTTATGTTATTTTATGTTATTTTATGTTATGTATAACTGTAAATTACAGCAAATGGGTCCTATTTCATTGTGTAAAAGTTGGCATCGAATTACATGCTTCTTTTTTCCTTTGTTTTGTTTATACTGAACGTGGCTTAAAACGTTTGTTCTTTCAGTTTTGAAGGTGGCATCTCCAGTCTTGTTTCCGGATTAAGAAGGTAAACTTTTTAAAGAGTTTTGTGCCTTATAATATTTAACCTTTCCAGTCTCCAAGACAAAGAAAAATAAGTAGCGAACCATATAGGCTTATATGCAGACACTCGCTCGTGCTTAGTAATTCAGTTACTCTAACCAGAGCCTAACAAACAGCCTTGAATACCGTTAGATTAGCCGATTTGCTGAATAATGTTATCCAAACTCTTCAGACTCCATCTACCCTTGCTCTTCTCGTTTCATTTACCTTACCTAACACAAGACTTGGTTTTTTAACGAAGTAGTGATTTTCTTTGTTATAGCGTTCAGCATTACCCCCGTTTCATACAAAGTCTAGCCAGATAAAAAAATCCTTATTTTATTTTGTGGTGTTTTTATTTACTTGAAGGAAAATGGACATGAATCCAACTGTAAGTGCACCAATGATGGATTCGAGTGATGCTACGTGCCCAGAATGCAACGAGGTAGGCACTGGATGATTGCCTCTTCAGTGTTTTTTAAAATCATGATTTTCTAGCATGTTCGAATTCGTCCCCAATTATTGTTCCTTTTTTTGGTACAAAATGTCTTGAACTTACATTAGATCTTGTCTCCCTGTGTTCTGTAGCAGTGATAGTCCAGAGTTACAACACGCAAACGTTGTGGCATCCAGTCCTGTTTTGGCCAAGAAGTAGTCTTTTGAGTGATGAATTTAGAACGGGCGAATTATATAACTTATCGCATAACATGCAAAAGAAGGCCAAAGCCTCTCGAACGAAAAGTAGTTTAGGCTAGTTTGGTCTAGACCAGGTCAGCCCGGTCCAGATTTGAACACAATGTACAAAATGAGACCAAATTCTGTTTATTTTGGTGCAGAGTAATTTTAATGCTGTTTGTATCAAAATTTGAAAACCATTAGGAGATGATGAAGTTTTACTATTTCCTCTCTCCTTTTGCTTTCTTTATGGTTAATTCAAAAGACAAGACTCACAGTAGAAGTGCTCAAGGAAGCAATATCTGTAGCAGAAAGGTAATGTCTTCTTTATTTTTATGTGCAATCAGCAATATCAGTATATTTGTTTTTCTCAGCAGTAATAGGTATGAATTCAGGGCGGGAACGGCCCTCCAAATCCATTTTCGGGCCAAGGAGCAGGCCAAACAATGTGCATGGATGAAGCGTTACTAATTTCAGATGCACTCACCAAGACTTACTCAGTTTTACAAGGTTTCTTTCCCTTGGTCGTTTTGAGCTGGTAAATAGTGATTTCATTAACATACATGGTAGATGATGATGCAACTTCTCATAAGTTACCTATCGTGCCCTATATTCTATGTAACAGAACTAGAAGCATTTTAAGAGTGCAAATCTCCGCCAAGCCGGTATGGGTATGGTTATTCAAAGAACATTGGTTTTCCCCAATGATTTCCTTGCTAGTTGACTTTCATGAAGATATCATCACCAAATATGGTAATTGTGTCGTCCCCACAAAGACTTCGTCACTAGCACGGTGAAGGTGTCATTGCGGAGAAAGTGATCCAGAATCCAGCCAAAAACTAATCAGTTCTAAGTGAGCCCATTTCTGACCTATCTTGAAAATTTCGTCAAAATCCATGGTGTCAACAAACAGACAAACCAACGCCGACAAAAACTTAACCTCCTTGACGGAGGTAATTTTCTGTGTTCGATATTGTCTTTTGAAGTGTAACATGTGTTATTTTGTGTCTGTTATAGTTTCATGTTGGGTTTCATAAATCTTAAAACGAGGCCAAAGCGGACGTTTATTGGCCTGATTTGTCATGCTGTTCTTTTAGGCTAATAGTGGTTTAAGGAACTTTTCAATAAAATACAAATCGATTTTCTTTATGAGGGCCTGTCTCCGTACGACTGACCTTTAACTTTTTGCTTATTTTTCAGGGAAATAAATACAAGAGACGAAGTAATAAAAAATTTAAATGAGCAACTGAGGTAAATTACTTCTTGCTAACGCAGTCGAATTCATGACTTGGCTATATTTGAGTTTAACAGTTAACGAAAAGAGTAAGAAAATTTGGTATCCTTTTGTTTATGAGAATAGGTCCTAGATGCTGCTAATTGATGAAATGACTGTGGGAATTAGCACTATGACCTGTCCATAATATATTTTGGGTTACGTTACACTAGTTGATAGAATTACACTAGCTGTAATTGTGTAATTGTGTAATTAAGTGCTGGATTGTAGATGGATAGATTAAACTACCTGACAGTTTCAGGCTCAATTCGACAGCTTTCTAAAGACAGACAGATATTACATCCATATGTTCTATCACATGGTGTACACGAAACAGGGCAGACGATAAACTGGTGGGATTATTTTTATCTCACAAGGGGTTGTAGTGTTATGTTTTTTGTCTTTCACTTATTGCCCACCAATTCTGAGACACTGAATTGCTTTTGAAGCAATTCAGTGCCTCAGAATGAAGTTGAAGCTTCATAGAATTAGTTACTTAGACGTCTCCTTTACGAGGATAAACCCTGATAGTCTAGTTAACTGGTTACTTAGTCCAGACAGTTTGCAATCAAAACACTTTAAATGTGATTGCTGTAATAACGTTTCTGAGAAGTAGTGACCAGATTAAAACACGTCTGTAATAATCTGGATTTGTCTCGTGGCCAGTGCTTTTTCTGTTTTTCTCTACAATGGGTAACTCTTATGGTTTTGTTGTTCTTGTAGATATGCAGTCAAGGAAAAACCGCCTCCAAAGTAAGATATTCTCTCCCTTGTGATTGTATTGTTGTGTTTTCAAAGACTTTTGGGCTCATAGCTGTGCCGTTTGTGAGCTCAGAGATAGAGCATACACACAGCTAAACCAAAACTTTTAGACTGCAGCAGGTGAACTTAAATGATAATTTAAGTAGTCATCAACGACTGAATTATGATAGGACGTTCATGCCATCTTAAACCAGTAAGAATATACTCTTAGTATTCTTTCGTCCTTTGTTGTACATTTCAAATGTTAGAGTAATTTACTTTTTATCGTTATTCTTAACATATTTATCAAATGTTCGTTTTGGTACAAGAACAAACCTGGTACGCACCCTACTACCCCACATACTTTGTAAATGAAACTGGGAATTTATGTCAGATCTGATTCATTACCTTCACTGGTCGGCTCTGGGTATCATATCAGTCAGTGCAAACGATTTGCAATTGGAGTTATTTTTAACGGATGGTCGGAGTGCTTTACAAGGTTTTGGACTTATCTAGCACCATCTTCACTATCTCCAAATTGTGTTGGACAGTTACGAGGGTTTGCTTGTGTTTTCATGATTATAAAAGCTTTGATAAGGTAATGTTCATTTGGTACTTATGAATTATTCTTCTTTTTGTCTGTAGTATTTCAAACGTTATTTTAACTTGCGTAGATTTTCTTTCCCATCATCTTTCATGTATCAGAAACAAAGATGAAGAAATTGAGGAAGGAAAGGATCAATATATTGATCAAGTAAATTAAACTACTTTGATTAGATTAACGACAATATGAGGAAAAAATTGCATCTGTAAAGCGACATGCATTCTGTATGTTACAATGTTCGGTTCCGTTATCCTTTCGACTTTAATTGTCGCTCTTTTTCATTTATTTCGTTTTCACTCTGACCCATCCCATTTCCATTCATACTGTTCTGACCCATTTTATTACCACTAGTTTCATTGAAATCCACTCCATCACAGTTTCTACCATTCGTATCCACTCCATTGTAATCGCTTTCATACTGTCACATTCCATTATCATGAATTTCATTCTGATCCATTCCAGTCTTATCGATTCCATTCTGATCCACTCTGCTTTCATCTATTTCATTATACTCTATTTCTTTCTAACCTATTCCATTCTGATCCATGCTATTCCGATCCATACCATTTTGTTCCATTCCATTCTGATCCATTTCTTTCTGATCCATTCTATTTTGATCCATTCTATTTTGATACATTCTATTTTGATACATTCTATTTTGATCCCTTCCATTTTGATCCCTTCCATTTTGATCCATTCCATCCTCATCCATTCCATTCTGATCCATTCCATTCTTATCGATTCCATTCTGATCCACTCCATTCCGATCACCTCCATTCCGATCCATTCCATTCCGATACATTCCATGCTGATCCATTCCATTCTGAGCTGTTCTGCGCTTATTTTTGCATTTTTATTTATCCTTTGCCAATCATTGTAACAGCAGTGGCTTTTTTCCATTGTAAATTTAGCAGAATTTGAGCTTGGTGTACTCTAGTAAAATGTATTGTTGTTTATATGTATAGTGTATCAAGTAGAGAATATAATTATGCAACAGGTGTTTCAATATTGACATTCTTCACAGTATACTTGGATACATAACTCTTGGTTCGAAACTTGTTTGTTTATTTGTGCCAGTTTGTGTTTTAATGATGAGGTCGGATGATTGTTGTTTCGCGTTGGAGGCTGCTCTTAATTGGCATTAAAAACTTCTCAGTCAAAACGAGGGGTGTAATTTTTGTTAGTTAGGTACTTTGTTAAGGTAAGGGCAACTAAAACGTAGTGTGTTAAAGCAACATAAATGAGGCCAGTGTTCAACTCATTTACGCTATTATTTACGTGTTTTTGTTATTCACTTTTTTATATTATTTATATACACTTTTGTATTATATACACTTTTGTATTACCTTGATGCACTTTTTTGTATTATTTATGTACACTTTTGTATTACCTTGATGCATTTTTGATAGTATTTATATACACTTTTGTATTATTTACACTTTTGTTTTATTTACACGTTTGCATAATTTACAGCTGACAAGAATGGTCAAGACGCTAACGGAAGAGAACTCAAATAAAAAAATTCTGCTAGAGTGAGTTTCTCTAATTTCTGGTTTGTAATTTTGACCTTTCTGCTCCATCGTTTTGGCTTTACATTTTCTACCAAGTTCAACAATACTTTTGAAATAGTGTGTTAAATTTGTGCTATCTTTTGTTGTGGGTGATACAGTTTTTAGAGTAATCTATCTTGTTATTTTGGAAAGTCGTGTGTTTAATTATTAGGTGTTCGTCATCATGGTCATCATCATCATCATCATCACCACTATCACTACCATCACCACCATCTCCACCATCACCATCATCCTCCTCCTCCTCATCGTCCTCCTCATCATCATCACCAAGGCTCTGTTTGTCATATATCCGACGGTAGTGTCACGCCTAGAAGCACTTCATCGTGTGACTGCTGAAGCCAATTCTTACATGACAGTCTCTCCCGCACTTGAGACATAGATAATGTTATGTTTCAAGGTAATGGAAGGAGATGTGTTTTTACCTTTTTTGTCAGGGAAAAAGAGAACCGACTAGATGAGCTTACGGAGCAGCTAGTGGTTCTAAGAGAAATGATTTCGGCAAAGGACAGATCTGTTGTGGAGCTGACTAACCGAGTATAATTACGCTTTACACTACTACATCTATCTTTTGAGCTTGTGTATTTACATCAGTTGTAGTCCAGGAACATTTGTGAATGTAGTTGTGTATAACTATCTTATAAGTTTGAATCGATGGATTGGATAGGATAGACTGACATGAATTGGTCGCATAGGTTGAATACAGATGGAAGCATAGGTTTTATTCGATTTCTTAAATTAATTATGTATATCATATGCTGTTTGTATCTCTTTGATGGATTGGATGGATTGCATGATAGATTGGTTTCATATGTTATGTGACCTGGATGGATTGGATGGATTGCATGGTAGATTGGTTTCATATGTTATGTGA
>JANTCA010026151.1:0-22566 GCA_024741275.1 Chironex yamaguchii | reverse complement strand
GGTTGGTCTTTTCATTGTCAGTATGTTTGTAAAGAAGCTGATTTTGATCAGTTCACTGAATTTTTTAGACAAATTATGAAAAGAGAATGTAATAGTAGTTCATTCAGTTTGAATACATGTTGTTGCTGTTATGGCTGCGTGAGGCAAAGGAATCTGGTGCCTGCTATGGGTCTTCTCCATAGGTCTTCTATTGTGAGGTCGGTTGGGTTCTGGGGGCAGTTGAAAAGCACTCTTTTAGGACCCAGGCAGCGGAGGTAGTCGTTTGTGAGCCTTTTGTAGCCGGAGCGGAGCAGGGCCAGAGATGATCTGGCCTTTTGGTTAAGGTCTTTCTCCAAATGGTGGATGTCTGGAGGGATGTTACTAATAGTTGATAATAATCTCCAATGTCATTTCAAATGTGACGTGATAAACTAGTCAATAAGATACTCGATTAAATTTTAGTGTGATTTAATGTATTACTAGGTATCTATTAGAACAATCTATAAAAATTGCAAAAGAATCAAATTAATATGCTGTAGGATGGTAACATATTTATTCAAGCAACCCTATAAGTGCCAATTACTGTCTTCTGCTTTCACCAGAAAAGAAATGAGACTGTAGATGACAATGGAGATGTTTCACAAGATACATTTACACTTGTTTGCCACGATGAAAGACTTCATTTGGAACAGGTATTTTGTTGCTGTAATAAAAATCTATTGTGCTTTTCTTCCAACAAATGTTATACACACACATCCTTTCCAAAACCTATTCTAGTTTTCTTCTAGTTTTTTTTCCTTTCTTGTAAGATTTTGACATTTTCTGGCGACAATCTAAACAGTTTCAACTACAAATTCATCAAACCTTTGCATCATGGTGTGTTTTGGTGAGGTTTTGTAAAGAATAGCAGTGCATAATGACAGTACAGGTTTAACATAATTGTTTCCCATTTGTTTTCAGGTAGGTCATATTCTCTTAACCACAAAATGCAGAGTGAGATATGTTAGTTACATATCCCTGGTTGGTTGATTCATTAATGGATTGATTGATTCAATAAATGAATAATTGCTGACATTTCTTTATAAAAGG
Organism: Chironex yamaguchii; assembly: GCA_024741275.1. NCBI lineage: Eukaryota > Metazoa > Cnidaria > Cubozoa > Chirodropida > Chirodropidae > Chironex > Chironex yamaguchii. Next base: position 21,498 of record JANTCA010026151.1, on the reverse strand, counting down.
AACCGGCTTATTCTGTGGAAGTTTATCATTTTTGTATTAATTGTGGGTTACTACAGCTCCTACTTAAAAATTAACATGTTATGCAAGACGTGATACATGACAGTTATAAAAAATCTAGCGAATATTTGGAAGAAGACTGGCAGTTTCAACACATAACTAGCAATCACCGTTACCCCCAACATTGACTACAAGTACCCAAGCACTCCTCAAATTTTCAAAAGTAATATTTAATGCTTGTGTAAAATACTTTGTTTTTGTATCATCTGGATTGGCGGTGTTCACCTAATATTCAATGATGAACAAATTTTGATGTTGCTTCACTGTTGTTCCTTGACATTGACATCTGGTAGTCTTTCCATAGTGAGTCTCCATTGCCTCTTCTGGTCATTGACATCTGATTATTCCATGGACAAGATTGTGTATTTCTGAATAAATGCAATCTTTTGAGCACCACCGGTCTGCGTTTTGAACAAAAATTGTACGCATATAAGTTCAAATGTTCAAATTTGGATTGATGCCATATTTTGACAATGTGGAAATAGTGTAGATAGATTTGAATAACAAGAAATGTTGATAGAATGACAAAGTACATCTAAATGTTGCTGATTAACCCAAATGTGCAACCAGTTTGAGAAACCTTTCTGCTAAGGCATCATCAGATTAATGAGAAGCAAATACAATTCAGCCCTTAAAAGGTGTGCTTGAAATTAGAAAAGGATCTGGATAACTAACAGAAAGAAGTGCTAACCTGCTTCAGTAGTTAAACTTTTATTGTATCTAACAGGTTGCTATATTAAGAATGAAAACAAAGATATCTATAGACAAAATACTTTGAGAGGATTTTTAAAGTCTTGTGACATTGTTTTGTGACAAAACTGTTAAAATAGTTGCCACAAATGGTAAGATTTTTTGTTCATTGTTTAAAAACAGTATACATTAATTGTACATTTTGCATAGGTTAGCAATTTTTGTGTAATAGACTGTCATTATTATAGCAGTAAACTGTGACACTGAGAGATAATTAATTTATTTAGTATAAGAACAATGCTATCAAATTTTTGCATAAATTTATTGCCTTAAAGAAGACAGTCCTGGCAGTCTCTTGGACCTTAGCATCTGAGATCATGATAATATGTGCAATGCCTATTTGCAGCTTGTCAGCAATGTTATCTTCTGTCATGGTTAATAGCTTGACAACTATATTCCTCTGTCAGACAGAAAATCATATAACCATCTTTTAAGGAGTGGTTTAAAATTTTTGAAATGTGCATTTGATGTTAGTTAAGACAGTATTCAATACATGTAAGAATCATCAATATTTAGTCCATGTTTGCATTTCTGTGTTATGGAAATGTACATGGAGTATTCTCATAAGGACCAAAAACCTTTAGCTCAAACCCTCTTAGAGCAGTAGATTCACATTTGTTACTTTCGTTTGAATTACTTCATTAAAAGTACTAAATAGCTTCTGTTATTGTGTTTTGGTTCACAATTGGAAACCTGTAACGTATACTAGTTTCATTTGCAATTTTAGGATCACCAAGAAAGATACCCATTTTGGGTAAGGTTACAGCTGATTGGCTTGAACAGAGGGTCTGTATTGAAGTAGGGATTTTTGCAAAGTTTGCATTCATTGTTAGACAAGGGGCATTCACTGTTTCTTACCTGACTGGATATCTTGGTGTTTGTACCAAGATATTTCTATATCTTAAATGAATTATTACATTTAAGCAGCAAAATTATGGTTGTAGGATAAAAGTATTCTGTGTGTCATTGTTGGCTGCCTTAAGTGATGTTTTGGTATTAGGTCCACCGTCATGGAAAACTATTCCAGTGGGTGTTAGGTAATTTAATGCAACCTATTGTGTGTTTTTGTATCTTTTGTTAGAATACTTGTAGTGGCGTGTAATATTTACCTCTGAAATTTAACTTTCTCTTATCTGCAATAGTACTGCCCCACTGACAGGGCATGGGCATGAAAAGGCATTGTTCAAAGATAAACGTCCATGGTCTAAAATATTTGCCCGCACAAACCCCCCTGAGACCAATCCTGGAGCCCAAACCAACTCTTGATGGCCCTGATCCTCATCACAGCAAAGACTATTGGCAAGAGACTTGTGGTAGCCTATTCTTGTAACGAGGTTGCATTCTTGTCAGGCCCCTGATAGTGATGTAGAATGAGTTATGGTTGCTGTTGAGTACACTTTCTTTTTTTCTTCATTGTAGAAGAAAAAGCCGTTTTTCTCGTGTTCACTTTGATCTCTCAGAGGACTCTACAAAGATTTTTCGTCAAGGGCTTTTCAAGGCAAGATCTTTTTTTTTTCATTGTATTAGACCTGCCTTCAGTAACTCACGCCCTATGAAAGACCTTATATCAAGCTATGAAACTTTAACCTTGATAACTGCATGCTAGTCTTTTTGTATATTACTAAATCGACAGTACATACATAGACTTCATTTAAATTTACACAGATAAAATAGTTAAAAAATTAATATACATTAAAAATTGCAATAAAGTCTAAAAAATTGATTAAATGCACTAATTGTTTTAGGTAGAAAGCAAAGGTATACTGATTACAATAAGAAAAATGATTATAAATAATGGCGGAGTTCTTACCTCGGCCATTCTACTACTAAATAAGGATGGGGAGTTTAGTTTCAAACTTAAACTGGTAGAAATCATATGAGACAAGACACGTGCTATCTGAAACGAATTGCTCATTGCTGAAAGCAACATTGAAATCCCAAAGTGGAAAAGGAACGAATTCTTACTTACACACAAAAAGGGAAGTGCATTTATCTAGATTAAAGAGACTACATTTTCTACAGTGATTGTAGAATTACTAATTGAGACTGTCATCATAATGATTACAATGATATTGATGGTCAAGATGATGATAACATGCTTTTTGTGTGGGTTATAGTAATTGTCATGATGATAACAATAATGTTGTTAATACTTGTGATGCTGCTGATGATGATGTTGATGATGATGATGATGATGATGATGATGATGATGATGATGATTATAATGATGATGATGATAAAATGATAATGACGATGATGATGAGATGATGATGATGACGATGATGATGATGATGATGATGATGATGATGATGTTGATGATAATATGATTGATAGTGATCATTTCCTTTCAACAACTTGCTTTTCTGTCTGAACAGGGAACATATGGAGGCCATGGAGTGGAACTTATTTATATTCACGATAGCAATAATGGAATTGAAGGCTTAAAGATGTCGGTAGGCTGTAATTTTTATATCATGTAGGATGTAGCAGTGCAAGAAGATTTTCCTACGACAATCTAAGGTTTTCACCAGTTATGTTTAGGTTTTTGATTATTGGAAAAATGAGTATTACACAAGTTTTATTGCCATAACAGGATCTGTAATAGGATCTGTAATGGAGTTGTTGATTGCTTGTAGGATAGGTATGGGTAAGGTAGGTATAGCAATATCATAGAGGGTTCTTCACGGCTTCCTGAGCCTGATGGCCAACAGAGCCCAACAATACCTTTCTTTAAGGCAGCACCAAGGTGTTAGTCAGTTATCTGATGTTACAGCCTGCTAATGTCGAGGACTTTGGACCTTGGTGTGGGGTTAAAGGCCTTTTAAGGAGCTCCAACCGTCTCCAGTTTTTTCTGTTGTCATACATTGATTATTATTTTTACTTGTATATATATTGAAAACGAACTTTAGTTTTTTAATGTCCAGCAAGAGGTATGTACCAAAATACTGACTGAGAATGGGAGATTCATTCACCAAAGAGATGATATTGGGAGTGAAAAATAGAGGAGTTAGACTTAGTGTGAGCTTTAAAATCAACGAGTGCATCTAAGGATAACATGGAAGTGTGTAATATGTAGAGTGCTGCAACAGAAGATTATACTGTGCTAGAAATACAGCCTGTTAACTCTTCAACTAGCTTAGGAAACAAGACATGTTTGTTTTTGTGCTATTTTACTACAATTGCATTAATCCTGGAAACTTCTTGATAGTCCTCTGTTAGGTATATTACACGATTTTGATTCTTAATTTTCCGTTCGTTCCTGTACGCCTTGCCATTTCAGTATTTTTATAATTTTCCTAGGGTGATCCAAACATTCCTGCTGGTAAGGTTTCCTTTCGTACAGAAGATAAAATACGATGGTCATTGTTCGAAGCATGTCAGATGTGTGCTCTTGATCCAAACCAGTTTAGTGATGCAAATAATCAACGGTTTCGTTGCCCGCCTTCGTTTATGAGTTCTTATGCGAAAGTGCCTGAATTTTATAAAGGATGGTAAGTGGTTAAGGAGATGAAGTACTTGTTCAATTGTGTTGATTATTTCCTCTTGTTTTTACATATTTCTGTAGAAGGATGTGCAACGAGCAAATGCATTCTTGCAGGAAATGAGAATGAGCTTAATCAGTTTAATGATACGTACTGCCAATTCGCTGTTTGATCGTTTTCCCCTCTAAGGAAATCAATTGTTTTGTACTTAGTTAATATTTTTATTTTGTTAGAAAGGCATATTTTTTCAAATTATGTGAATATAGTGAAGCTCGCTCTAAGTTCCTGAAAGAATGTTTTACCTTAATATTAGTACTAAGTTAATTCGTTACATTTTTTTTCTTTCTCTCTCCTCCCAGCTTCGTTGGTGAAGGACAAGTAGCAAACAGTGGGTATGTTGAACCAAGATGGATACCTGTCATCATAGTAATTTTCACGGACGAACTAATTGGTGTCATTTGGATTGCCTTGCAGAGTTTAAGTTTGTACATACGTGTTCAAGATAGTGCTTTCAAGCCTTGAATGTTAAATATAATTTTTAGAATTGGACCTTTTCATTAAACTGTGGCCTGTTTTGTTGTATGTAATACCGATAGTTTATACTTATTGCTGTACGCTTTTATTGTGGTTATCAAGTCACAAACCTGCCCGGCAAACCGGAGTGGAGACTTATTTGCATGAAGTTTTGTTTCGCAGTGTGTAAAGGGTAATCAAAATTTGGTCACCAAAACATTTTCGTGTATGCCTTAGAACCTTTCGTAGTTACCTAGATCTCTGTTAAACAGGTTTTCCGGCTGTATATGTGTCACGTGTTTAATTCACTGCTGGCATCAAATGCAGTAAATTTACCTTGATATAGCATCGGTTTGGTGACCTGGCATATTTGTGAGAAAACATTATTGATGCGGAAACCAAAAAAATAGGTGAATGAAGACACCTATACAATTGTGAAAACTTTGCTTTCTCAACCAAGTTAGGTTGACGATGTCGGAGAATTCGGATAATGTGTCTGTTTCAGCATCTTTACTCTGCAATCAATACTCACAGATCTCCAAATTTTATAGTTGGTTTTTGGATGACAAGACATTTTGTTCTCCCTGCCCATTAAAATGGCATGTATCTCAGAGGTGCCTAGAGGTGAAAGGAATTTAGAAAGTCTTAGTTGATAAGGATAGCATAAGTATATTTCAATCTGTTAGTTCCATAAAGCATTCGCACGTTTCTTGTTCTTGTTATATTTTCATCTGTGAAGACTGCTTCTGATATCGGGCACTGGACACAGTTACCAGTTAACTCCTGTGTCGTCATAAACTAAGAAGTAGGACTCGGAACCGAAATTCCGCTTTTTTAACATAACATATGTCTTCTTCCTTTTTTTGTACCAATTGTCATTTTTTTAAAGGTTGCTATCCCAATGCTTCACCCTCCTTCATTTGCAATTGTGATTGGCAATGGTGGAGTCAATTAATCGTGGTTTTTGTGGCATATTCCTCACTGAGCGTAGCTGATTCCCTTGCCAGGGTTAGGGAATTTACTAGGGACTTAGGGAATTAATCGGTTAAGAAATAATAAAAATACATTTCCTGCATACCATAGCTAAAGGGAAAGGGTTACCAAAGGCAATTTAAGGCATACTTGCTCTCACTTCAAAATAACGCGCCTGCTCAATCTTAATATGATGTCGTCAAATAACTATAGTCTTTTAGACGCTGCCGAACAGAACTGTAGATCCAACTAAAATGAGAAAAAATAAAATCAATTCCATAAAAGCTTTGGTTGGAATAAAGCAAATAGCTAGTATGAAAGCTTTAATGAATATGCTAATGATACGGTAGTGTTAGCAGAAAACAACATTGCTTGATATGCTACATATACTTTGCAACATATCAGGAAGTCACCTCACACTCACAGGGAGAAACCTCATCTTAACAACTTTACCATTGATGACAGTCACGTTTTTGCCCAGTAAACGTCTCAGTTGTATTTGTAAAATCTACCTAATTTGGTGTTATGTTAAAGGATACCTAGCGGGATATTTTGACCCCATAAATGTAAGGGCGTTGTGAGGAAGGAGCGAGTTTTGTAAGACCGAAGGTCATGTAAATAAGAACGATTGGAATATCTTGCTTCTTAATAGAAAGCGTTGTGTTCTTCTTTTTCTTGTCTACTGTTGCCACGAACAGACAAGGAGGCATCTAGTTTATGTCCTCACACAACACATACAAAGCATATAACGTGGAACTAAGTTCCAAGAAAATCAAAATAATGTACACGTCATTATCAAACGATTTTGTTGTGGTAAAGAGATTCCAGAAAGCGAATCAATATTAGTCTGTTGGTAACACAGTTGAAGATGATCACGAGTCAAGTGACGAGATAGGAAACTGCATTGGAAAAACAAATACAAAATGATGAGAATGCAAGAAATTGCAAACTACAACGTCGATCCGAACCTAAGACCAAGTCTACTTTAGATTAGAACCAAGCTATGAAGTTGGTAAGAGGTGCTGAGTTTTCATTGGAAATAAAATTAAAGCTATTGGTAACCCTACGTATATCGGCAATACTAATAAATCGATTTCACAACATGTTAGAAAACGTTTGAAGAACTCCTCCTTTTGCCTTCGTGTATAGTATAGTTAATTTCCGTAAAACCTCCCTTAATCAAGGAACAAAAACTTCAAATATTTGACAATATGAAGGGGAAAGATGATGACCAACTGTTCCTCTGAAGAGCATTATTTGACAAAGACTTACTGTCTGGTTTATTTAATTGATGACCCAAGATTCTTGAAAAAACACAAAACAAAAGAAGTATGTTCTCTTTTTTTAGACCATTTGAAGAGGCTGTTGACACCCTCAACTATGCTCACCAAGCAGTTATGCGCAGAACACGAAATGAAATGATGCCAATCGCTTCTGTAGGAGTGCCAATGTTATGTAGCCAGGTTTATACCCTTCACTTTTGACGTGCAGGACGGCTTTGGTGCATATCCCGCAGATGCAAATGTTTCAGTTGAAAACACGCAATAGTTGACACCTAGGAATGAGTTCATGATAATCCATGGTTGCTGAGTAATTAAGATTGCCAGGTGATCAATGGTTGCCAAGCACATGCACTTACGTCAATTATAGCGGTGATGTTATCTGAATATTGAAATCGTCTGGTCGCATTTGCATCTAAAAAATGAAATCTATTAAATGATAAAAAATGAATCTATTTAATGAAACTGACAATCGCTGCTTGTCAATAGGTCACTGTGTAAGACACCCAGAACTGACTGCCTCCCAAGCTTGTCTTATGGGAACCGGCACATGGAAAGGCCCCTAGATGAGGACGCAAACAAACATACGTGGATGTACTGAAGAGAGACACGGGTTACACAAGCGCGGATGAGATGAAGGCAGGGATGCTGGACCGAAATGTGTGGGGAGGTGTTGTTCGTTTAGCCCGAGATGTTGCAGTAGCAACCTCGAGATGATGATAATGATGATGATGATGAAGTCAAAGACTGATGTGTAAGTGTAATCAGACGAGAAAAGCTACCTGACATAACTTATGTCCCGAAATGAACATCCTCGGCCTTTATCCTGAACTTGGGAGGCGTTTATTGGGGCATTTATTTAAAATTGTCATGTTATGAATCATCAATAGGGGAAAGAAAGAGACTTTCTGTAATCGAGGCACAATAGACATCTCGTTTGCATCATGATTGTTGTTGTTTTGGCGCGAACCATAATGGCTGTTGTTTATGCCACTACTGTCGTCACATCCTCTGCAGATCATGTCCGTAGGAGTCGTCCAGGGATTGTTGAAGCAATCGCAAGATATCTTGATAAGAATTTATCAATATTTAAAAAGAAACTATTGAAGGAACTGCAATTTAGGTCATTTTAAGTAGATTTTTCGTGTTTTAAATGGATTCTAGTGGACCGAGCAGTAGAAATGGCAGTCCAAGGAAGAGAAGGAGGATGGGAACTGTCCTTGCCCCGAATGAGGATGATATTAATGAGATTCAGAAACAAAGAATCATTGAAGAGCAAAGAATTAATCCCAACACTGTTTCACGGCCATTCTGTAGCTATAAGGTATTTACGCCATTGCTTGTTATAAGTGCAAGGATAAGTGGAGTCGATTGATATATAATAATCATAATAATAGATAATATACGGCAATGCAATCAAAATTGGGGGGGGGAGGGACAACTTAAAGTATAAGTTTGCCAGGTTGTATTACTGCCTGTATTAATTTCGTCATGTCTCGGATCGTGGGGCGCTATAGCAGCCCCCGTATAGCCTATAGGTAGACCGCAAAAAGGATTTCGTCGTACATATTCCGTATTGGGCAATTAGCTAACAATGCTATTATTTGGTTAAGAATTATACTTGTTTAGGTTATTGTCGTCATGGATGATCTTACCCTCCCTATCCAGAAACATAAGAACATTATGGAAGATCTCAGGTTTCAATAATCTGCTGTGTATGACGTATGCAAGTATAAGAAATTAAAAGTAAAACATTGGTTAATGCCGCTTTTTGGTTATGAGTGGGAAGCTCAGTACTATTGCTAGTAATATACCTGTGCATCAGTACATCGGATTCAGAATGTATAACGAGTAATACCAACTAAACTATACTTTAAAGCAACGAGTGGTAATTTGCTAACACAATTCAGAAAACTTTAGAAGACAAACTTGCCTGTGTATAAAGCCTTGTCATGTAATGGGCATAGACAGCTAAATGAAATGTCAATTGAAAGCGAAAAGGAGGGGCAATTTTTAAACTTACTGGAACCTACATCTGTGTAATGGCTATAGTAGCAGCCCTGTGATAAACTTATGTGTACCATTATCTATTGCTGGATAAGAAAAAAAGCTATAAATTCCATATCCAATAATACCCAGAATTTAGATGTTGATTGCCTATAAAGTCCACGCAGCTCTTTTAAACGTTGTTTTATAATGTGATACAGTAATGAATTATTACGTTTACACATCTTTTTGAATGTCATTTGGAAGTTAGCTAAACAGCAACCAGAATCAAAATTAATACAGAAATAATGTAACTTTTATATTTTCTTATTTAATAGAATCAAGCCAACATGGTCCATTTTAAATATTAATTCATAAGTGATGTGTATCAATTAACTGGAATCACATATTGCCACATCCACTATCAGTCACAGGTCTTTACCCACTGATGAATTGTTTAGTTGAATAAACAAACCGGCCACTTCCAACTCTAAAATAAAACTTCTTTAGCTCTTGTTCTAGCTCTCTTGGTTGTGACTTCTAGGTTTTCAATGATCCAATTCATGGTCATATTGATCTTCATCCACTATGTGTGAAAATGATAGACACTCCACAATTCCAAAGACTGCGAAATATTAAACAATTAGGTGAGTATTTTGTGCTTCATTTTAGTTTATTATTTTAATTAAAGTTAATTTTTGTTTACTAAAGTGTAACACTGATATTGAAATAGTAAATCAAGAAAAATACGTAAGAATGCTTGCTTGTTTTGAAATGTGACAACTTACGTCAAATAAATTAGCACCTAAAAGAGGTCATGCATATGGTTATTATATGTACAAACTCTTGTTAGAAAACTATTATTAGCGGTACTGAAAATAGGGTCTTCTTTGTTAGACTGGAGTTTGACAAGGAGGCCTTCCACCTCCCAGACTCTGAGGTACATTCTTGGACATCTTTTTGACTGTAGTCCTAGAGTGAACTAGGTGCCTTTTGGATGGCCATTTGTAGAAATGTAGTTGTTCACAGTATCACAGGGTTTTTTTGAATCTGAATGAACTAGTATGTGTACTTTTATTCCAGGTGGATGTTATCATGTTTTCCCAGGAGCCTCACATAATCGCTTTGAACACAGCCTTGGGTAAGAATATGTGTTGTAGTGATCATCTTTGAATGCGGCTCATTATTGTGTGGCCTATTTGCTGAATAGCATCTGTCATCTTGACAGACTATAGACCAGCTATGAATCATTACTTGCTGGGAATTTGGAACCATACCAGCACATCAATTTAGCAAAGAAAAACATCCATGGTGAATAAGCAAGTTTAAGTTAGAAACAGTTTAACATTTGGTAGATAAAAAGCAATAAAGTACTTTCTGTGGAGTCATATCTTTGAAAACGTGTACAATTTCATGGTATATGTATGTGCAATCCTGCCTGGATATGCAGCAAGGGCAGAAGCGCATTGTTTTTGTTCTTTTGAGGAGAGTTACAATCACTTACTTTTGCATGTTTACTCAAATTTTGGGAGAATTTTGTTCTCGCTGAAACTATATGTTTCTTACAAAGTCTCTTTTTTCACAGGGTTTCCTTTCTTGCTGGGAAACTATGTCAGAAACTTAAGCAACGACAACCAGAGCTTTGTATAACTGATGAAGACATACTCTGCATTAAAATTGCTGGTCTGTGTCATGATCTAGGTTTGTAACAAGGTGTTTTCATCTTGACTTTTTGAAATTTGTACTACATGCCCTGAGGACGATAAATACTTTGGAGCAGAGGTGTGATGGCCGGAACAGTTTGAAAGTGGACACATTTATAAATATATTTTATATACATAAATTTTTATCTACTCATTGAAAACTATTATCTTGATGAAAATTTTCCAATATGTAACCAGAAAAGTAAGCTTCAGTCAATGAGTTCCATTTGCCTTTCTATGTTAGTTTGTGTCAATGTATCTGTTTACTGAAGGACCAATAGAACATATTAAAATGACAGTAAAGAACCTGTTTAATGGCTGATCACTGAATATTGAGGATATTTGTCTATTGACGTGGTTAGCAACCCTCCCTCTTAGATACGTGCACAGGCACATTTACATTCACACATCTGAGAGTTGTTGTTGTTGTCGTTGCCACATGAAGTTAAGAAATGTGGTGATCTCTAGTAAGTTGTCCCATAGGTCATCTATTGTGAGTTGGTTGGGATTTGAGGGCAGTTGAGATGTGGAACATCATTGGGAATCTTGGTACATTTTGGGCAACTGTTGTGCAATGTTGGGTCCAGGCAGGAGAGGTAGTTATTGCTGCTGTAGCCAGAGCAGAGTTGGACCAAGGTTCTCCTGGCCTTGCTGTGAAGTTGTCTTTCTGATGGGTGGATGTTAAGTGGAATATTGTTGAGTACAGGGTTGGGTCCCAGTCTTCTGGATTGTTCCATGAAGTAGGAATGTATTTGTCTTGGGGTGGTTTGAAGGCCTAGATAGCAGTGGTTTTCTACTATCCTGCAGTATTTTGAGTGGAGGATGGCTTTCATTCTTCTAGATTCCAGTTCTGGGGTGACACAGCTATGAGCTCAATGTCTAGGCTTCATTGCTGTAGCTAAGTATTGGGTGGCCAGTAGGTCCATGTGCTCTTTAATGGGAAGAATTTTGGTTTCTTGGTAAAGATGAGCTATATGGGGTCATTTTTTGGCATCCAGTGGCTATCCTGAGGGCTGTGTTTTGTGTTTGTTGGAGCTTTTTTGAGGCTTGAATCTGAGATTTGGGGGGCCCATATGGGAGCATTATAGTTGTTCACAGGGCTGGAGAAAATTTTGTAGGTAGTGATGAGGTACTCCTTTTACTGGCTCCAGTTGGTGCCTGACGAGGCTTTGAGGCAGTTGTTTCTTCAGTGGAAACAATCTGTTGAACAAGACACTCATGATCTCAACTACAATGTTTTGGTTTTATTGTGCTAGCTGAGCCACCCAACAGCTTGTTATCACTTTCATCATATCCAATTTTCCTCACATGGCTTAGGTTGACCCAGGACATGTGATTGTCAGGCACTTGCCAAAGGTGCCACAAGGCAGATTTGAACCCAGAATCTCCTGATCAGAGCACAAGCACTCTACTACTTGGTCACTTAACCACAAAGAACCTGTATGATATACTTGGTATCCCTTTTCCAGTTTTTATATTGCCTCTTTAACAGAAAGCTACCTTTTTGCAACTTTGTAATAGGTCATGGCCCTTTCTCTCATCTCTTTGATGGCATTTTCATTCCAAAAGCAAGACCGGAAAAATGCTGGAAGGTAATTCTGGATCTTCTGGATCAATTGCATTTAATGGCCGTTATATTGATTACCGTTATTTTTGGTAAACAATTTAAATGTTGACAAGCAGGGACTTTATTAGCTGAGAGACTACTTAGATATTGCATGCTTAAAAAAACATATTTTTCAAATTTTGATGAGGAACTGCTGGTACTCATGTGGAGTTGAACTTTGACTTTGAATGTTGCTTGCGCTTAGGAAACAACTGAGAACGAGTCAGTATAGATGCTGTTTTCTCAATCAGAGTTGGATTTTTGATTGTAGTATCTCCATTGATATGTTTGGATTTTGTTTTCTTCGTCCAAATCGAGTTTGTCACAGTAGATCGTACCTGATCCCTAAGCTCTACAAGGTAGTTGGGGATAGCACCAGTTAATATAGTAACATGAGGAATATCATATGTTAGATATTTGAGAAAGTCATGAGACAGAGTATGGAATGTACATTGTAAACAGAGACGTCTTATGTGAGTTCTAATCATTCCCAGCAGAGGTCTCATTAGTAGTGAAAAAGTCATGTGAAAGACAAAAGCCATTATTTCAGTGTATTAACATATACAGGTATTGAACTTGAGCATATCCTAGACCTCCAATAACTTCAATCTGTAAAAGAGGCAATGGAATAAATGCCAGGAAAAATTAGGCCAAATTACACATAGCAGTATCAGTGAACTTCAGCGGCAAGAAACAACTCATGAAAGGTATTGCTTGTCGAAATGTTGTACATTACAGTGGCACCCCTTTGCTGCCTAGTGTTACCAGTTGTTGTGTCTTGTCATTGGATGAATACTAAATATGTTGCAAGAATTGTCATCATTTGTTCATTGTATTTATTCCTTGTTATATATTGGTACTCTTAACTCTCTACTACCCTGATACAATACACTGCTCTTCATGGTCCACCTTACTTCTCTGCTCTTATATACGCTGCCTACAATGTTCTCGTCTACAACTCACAGGGAATGGATTAAGCTAGGTGCATAAGATCAACTTTTTAATGTTGCGTTTATGGACAACTAGCAAGACATTTTACATACTCACCAGAAAATAAAGGGCGGAAAAACACTTTGGGAAATAAATCATAAATCTTGCAGTGGGCAGAATCTGGTTACGAATAGTGTGATGACAATTTACATCACTCTGTTCCACAAACTGCATTTTCGATGACATCAAATGATGTTTGCAGGACCACTGCCATCTCTGGAACTTTGTTTTACAGGAGAGAGCTCCACCTGTTCCTCTCCCAACCCTTCTCCTTTCATGTCCTTGACTTGGCAATGGTGGAGTTCCTAGTTCCTGGAGCATTTAAGGGTAAGATTAGGTAACTTAGTGTTGATTGATCTACTTTCTATAGTTAGATATTATTAACATTTTTATTATCTTTTTACACAGCATGAAAGGGGATCAGCTGATATGTTGGAACATACAATTCAAGTAAACAATCTTAAGCCTGAATTTGAAAAATGGAATTTGATGGAGAAAGACATTTCATTTATCAAGCAATTGATACTGGGCTGTCCTGCAGAAGCAACAGATATGGTAATGAACAGGAACCACGGAGCTTTAAGGGCTTAAGTTAGACCCCCTGAATTCTGAGTAAAAAATTCTGTCAATGATTACCTCATTGTCTTAAATTGTAAGCAAGCTGAGGTTTTCGTTCAAGCTTTTGCAGGTTGATACTATTGACAAAATTGTACTTCAAGTACCTGAAAAAGATTATTTTCCAAGGGACACACTGGTAAGATAATCAGCTCCTTCACAAAAAAATTGTGGATTGTGGTTCCTGATGGACATTCTATATAAGCTAACATAAAATGATGTTTTTTGTGTGTGGACTATTTCCTTATGTATTTTGTAGCAACCAATGCTAAGTTTACAATGCAATTAATTGCACTTTTCACCTTCAAAAATAGTAGGCTCACCCAGCCAGCCATAACTTTTGACACAAGGCAATTGAAATCATATTTAAGTGAAAAAAATAAATATATACCATAGATTATGTAATGTTGAATTTGCATAAAAAGTGTTTTCCTTCTGTATATCTAAATTTGTCACACCTGTAACTGCATTGATTTTGCAAGATGCAGCACAGTTAAAACTATAGTTGTATTTATTTTGAAATTCTGGCTATATAAAAGCCTCCTATTTAAAGTTAATTTATTGGCAAATGTGCTGGTGTAAAATTTTGTTTCAGTGTTGGATACAGCAGACAACAGTTTCGTTTTTGAATGTGAAATCGAACCAAGTTAAAGTATTCATTCCATTTTTTTTAGAATGGACATGGAACTTTGGAAAGACAAGATAAAAAATTTCTTTATGAGGTAAGCAGCATCAACATTTCTATGACTTTCTACTTCTTTATGTATTTTGAAAGTTAACAGTTTATAAATGAGGTGTATTTAACTTTCATTTTTACTGTATTTTGTTTGATAACGGACGTGTTACATCAGTTAAGCTCATTATTTTATTGGGGTGTATCTATCTTAATGTCTCACTACCTTAACCCTGTTGGTACCAGTTTTGATAAAATTATGCAATTCTATTTTCTTGGCATATAAGAAGTGTAGTATTGGTCGTAGACAATAGCTTTGGTTGCTTTTTAGAAACTGCTGTAACCCCATTTTGTGCTTTCTGAATAGGTAATAGTAATCAGTTAGTTACATTCTATGAAACATTTGTATGCATGTATGCCATAACTTTAACAAAGACTTATTGTTTTTTCTATTCTAAGTTTTATTGGGGATCCAAGTGTTGTGAATCTGAGTAATACGGTTGTTATTTAGAACTTATATTTAGATGACATTTTGCCAAAGTTTATCTAAGCCAAGCTGGATATATCGGCACATGCTATATTCTCTTCTTCCTTTTTCTAATAAAATTTATTATCTAGCCTCTGCTAATTTACTGGGTAGTGATGATGAATAGTTTATATTATTTCTCTCCATTAACCATTTGACATTTTCACCACCTCAAAACCCTTTGTCTTTCCTGCCTTTGGTTTGAATGTTCAGCACTGAGACAAGGTAGAATGCTCTATATAGTGGGTGCGGTTAGTATTACGATTAAACGATGCAACAAATCTTAGGGGTTTTTTAACATGTCAGTTACTGTCCATAATATTTCTTCAATTTACTAAACACTTGTCTCAGGCTATGTTTGTTTATTCTCTTCCTTTTTCTTTCTTTGTTTGCTACTGTAATCTCTTTTCATCAGATAGTAGCTAATAAGAGGACTGGAGTAGATGTTGACAAATGGGATTATTTTGCAAGAGATTGCTACCATCTTGGAATATCAAATAATTTTGATTACAAGTAAGTATATATTAAACTGTCCACCAGGACCTTTCCTCCAGTTGTAAAATCTTTATCAAGTGATTAGGATGCTTTATTCCATTTGCTGTGTGTTTATAAAGTTTTCATCTTTATGTCCAACGTGCACAGACACAAAAATCAGTTTGATTTCACTGTTAGTTTAGTCTCGACATCTGTTTCTGGCAAGGGCCGAGGTTTTGATTTCGCTATTACACTTGATGTCGACTCTTGATACCTAGGACTTGAAAGTACATTTGCCATCACTTTGGATCAGGAGGGCATATTGGTTAAAGCGTTGGCTTTTGAGTCTGAGGGCTGAGAGTTTTGGCGAGTTTGGTTTCCGTTGGCTTTTTCAACGTACTCATTGTACTACAGAACATGTCACATACCCATTAAACAGGAGCATCCCCACAGAACAACATTTTCAATGCAGTTTGCTTTGCTTATTTTTATGTATAATGCACTAGTTCAGTTGTATTACTTTTATCTTTATTTGTAGAAGATACATGAAGTTTGCAAGAGTTGTTGAAGTCGACGGTGAACCTCAGATCTGCACAAGAGACAAGGTTCTTATTTTTTTAGCACCATACTCCAAAGTTGCACAAAGAAGCTAAGATTGTATTTAATATGCAAAAAGCTTGCACCTCTGCATTTCACTCGACTAGAAAAGATAAACGGAATGCGTAACAAAGAGCGGCCGTCAGAGAAAAATGCCAATTTGGTCTTGTAAATTGGCCCAAGACCATAATATGGAGCACGGAGTTCATTGGAAGAATTTTTAACAAGTACGCTCACTCGCCCGAGACCCCGTGTACAAGTAGTGAACGTTTCGACTTTAATTTCCAGGATTTCCTGTTCAAAAACCTCTCTCTGGGATGAGCGGACGAGATATTAAATGGCAATAGGAAGTGTGTAATTTTCCTTTGTTATGTCGTTTCTGCCTGGAATTATGATTGTTGTCGGCTGTAGTTGTTTGCATGCTCCCAACTGCCCTCACAATTATAAGCCACCGTTGGTATCACAAGCTTGAAAACCAGAATACCAAAACAACTCAGTTGACACACTGAATTATAATTTATTTTCTCAATCTATTTCTGGGTGCATTGTTTTTCCGTTTTCCTTTTTTTGCAGGAAGTTGGAACACTGTACGATATGTTCCACACCAGAAACAGTTTACATCGAAGGGCATATCAGCATAAGACTGTCAAAATCATTGATACAATGTAAGACACTGGTTGGTTGACTTTTGCAATTAAAACATTCTGTTTTTAATAAGAGGTAGTCTTACATGCTCACGCAGTCATGTTTTATAGTGGTGAACTCGTAATCGAAGGTGGCCGATTCCAATTGTCAGAGAATGCACTGCGAATTGAGCTCTTTAAGACAGTCTATTGCGTCCTTTTTATTTTGCTGAAAGAGATATCAATTCACAAACTGAAGGCTGCAGTATAGTTTCGTCGTTTTGTGAATCGATGTTCAACTTTAATGCTTTTTTCAAATCAGTAGAGTAATGTAAGTTGAGATTTAACAAGAAACTTTACAGAAAACAACGGGATGTTAATTAGATAATTCTTCAAAATTCTAGGATAGTAGAGGCTTTACTGAAAGCTGACCCTTATGTGAAGCTGCCAGGCAAAGACGGGTAAGTTTCAAGCAGTGATATTACTCTGCCACCAAATTTGAACGTGAAACAGGTGATGAATAACTTAAAGCCAACTTTTAGAAATTAGTAAACCACATTTTATCTAAGTGAAAATGAAAAGAAAGGAAATAAAGGAAATGAAAAGTAAGAAAAAAGCAGAGAAAGGAGAAGGATACAAGTAGAAAAGAAGGAAAAAGAAAGGAATGGAAGTAAAAGGAAAAGAAAGTGAAGGATGGGAACATGACAGCTCAAATCATTGATGATCACAGAACCATGTGAAAGTACTTTTTGTACATTTCAAGTTGCAATGTTGTACTTCAACTTGTAGTCATTATCTATAGTCACAATGCGTGTGTGTTTCAATGTAAGTCTTAAGTAGGTATAAAAAGAAGAGTTACTTACAGTGGACAGCACTCTAATTGAATTTGTTTTCTTGTTATTTTAGATCCCAAATAAAGATTTCGGAATCAGTGGAGGATATGTATGCCTTTACTCACTTGACTGATAATATTTTGTCTCAAATTCAGATCTCAATGGATCCCAAATTAGATGAGGTATAATCGCCTTTCACTTTGTCGCTCTGCGCATCGTATATATTAAAAGTAAAAAATAATGAAGGAAAATTGACTAATGTATGCCCTAAAGTGATATGCAGTGTCTTCAACCATACGTTTATAACTGGCCAATCTGCTGATCCATGTAACTATCCTCTTAGAGAGGCACAACTCCTTTCATAAGTTCGAATATCGATAAGCACATCGTTTGCAGTCGTGAGACGCTTGTTCGAATCTCAGGTGGCCAATTCTAATTACATAGTTATCCTATCTACCTATATTAGCAAACTGAGCAAACTTCATCTCAACTGATTAAGAATGATTGCTTCTTTGTGCCCTATTTTAAGTGTCACATGTTTGGTGTAAATATTCTTTATATGACTCCCATTCCCACCAATTTTCGTAATCTACTAAGTCTTCTATAACCCTGCTAACCCTGAAGTCTCAGAGCATCTTTTGCTAGTGTTAACACTTTCTCTTAATAAAGTGCAATTTGTCTGTCTGTTCATGTGTTTACTCTCGAAATTTTTTATTAAGCTACACTGTTCTTACTTATATCTTTGCAGGGCAGGAACGCCCCTCCACCTTTGTTTTTGATATCATTTTAGGAAAATTAATTTCCTTCTAAAAACCAACTGTCAACCGTGAATTTAACCGTGAGATTGTAGAACGTGTATAGGTACCGGTATTAGGCAGAAATCCCCTTTAGAGAGTGAATAAAACGGTGGACGGTCATAACTTTAATTGGGAATTGCATTCTTTTAAAAGAGGATTTTTGAACAATCTTTTTGTGGTACAAAACTTGAAAATCGCCTTGAAAATTTGCGACATTGCGCTAAAATCATACTTAAAAGCTTTTTTCGTCTGACACTCCTCAGAGTCCTCAATGTCGCAAATTTTCAAGGCGGTTTTAAAGAGGATTTTAGAATTTGCTTCCATGAATCGGTCCATGGCTGGATTATGTTACATTCTTAACTATCTTGTTGCCGATTAACTCTTCATTTTTATGGTAGTTCTTATTGTATAAACTGCTTGTAATTTTCTGGTCCACCTCTACAGAGACTGTGCTTATGTTCTTTTCTGTCTTAAGGCCAAAGAAATACTACAAAGGATAGATACCAGAGATTTGTATAAACTTGTTGGACAAACAATATTGAAGGACAGAGTGGAAAAGGTAATTAACGTTCGCTATAAAGATTTGTAGGGCAAAGTAAATGATTTCATAACTGACTAAACGTGTACACGTACCTTCATTGTTTTGTTGACAGGAATCATGTACTTTGTTTTTCATACCAAATCAGTGCAATGTGCTGTCATAACCCGAAATCCTTATGGTAACCATGTTATTGTCTTTAATTAAAGGGAGAAAAATTTGAAATTGTTTACTTCCTGTTTAAGCCTACAGTTTAATACCGGGACGTACGTGGATGTCCTTGACCGGTAATATTATTAAAAACGTTAAGGAGAAGCAGTTGATGACCAATGGACCTAAAACACTCACAAATAGGACCTCGTGCACACCACGAGTGTTTACTCTTTATAGTAGGACACTAGTGTGCTATCAATCAACATTTGATTTTTGTTTTTGCGGATGGATTGTTATTTTATTACAAGCCATCATTAATTTACTTGTGCTGCCATTAATGTTTATGGATTTATTAATATGAAACCTTATAGTTTATTTAATATTTCTGTCTGGTATTTACAGACCCAGGCTCTTCACCTCTGTCACGATATAATCACATATGAGAACACATTGGACCCCGTTGACTTCACAATCCAGGTAAAAATGACGACTTTCAGAGATGAAAAACCACATATTGTTAACAATTTCCTATCTGCTGTATGGTACTTAAGAAGTATTTGAATATAACACGTTCAAAATCTAGTATCTCCAACATCAGCGCATTTTCTTGTCACGTCTCCTAGCCCGGCTCCTTCTGGCTCGGTTACACATGTTCCTGGATTCTCCTGGTCTCAGGTCTCTCCGTTGTCAGATCTTTCCGACCTTAGGTCCTCCTGACCCTGTAACCTTGTGGCCCAGCATTTCCCGTGCCGGTTCCTTTCGCCCTATTTTATTGTCGTTGTTAGTTGGCATCGTTTATAGCATGCATGACTGTGAAATGGTTGCTTTTACTCTTTGTCGGGGTAATCTCTTCAGAGTGCAGTCATGGTCATACATCCGTAATTATGACAATTAAGTTCAGTCTTGTGTGATGATTTGATTTATATTGCAGATTGTATCGCGATAATATAGTCGATTTTCCTCACCTAGAGCTTTGTTACAGCCCTACAAAGTAAAACAATTTGAAAGTGAAAATGTATCGTTAGGTCATCGGTTTCCTACATCAGTTGAGGTAACTCGATATCTCCATTGGCCCTCGGATGGCTGTGTGCATGACGCGTGCAAACCAAGATAAATAACTGTTTATTATCAGCACTAATTGATGCTTCATCATCTATTCCCTTGTCCCTGTACAAAGACGATCTGATATCAGCTCATCATCCAGACCAGTAAGTACAAGACAAACCCTAACTCGTTGCACAAAGAGATTGTCGACTCTGGTTGGAGAGTGTATTATTAGGTTTAAGTCCAAGTGCTCTAAACACGATGTTCCACTGTCACTATTGACATAGCTAGGTGTATATATACGGCAATCCAGCGGTAGATAAGGGGGAAATACATTAATTGTTTTGTGTATTTCGGCTTGAAGCTTCATCAGTGTCGGATATGTACGATATAAAGTTTTGATCATCACATTTTAATGTCGCTATATGCTGCCCCACTTTAATTTTTTCTGATGTGTGTCTGCACTAAAGTACGTGAATACAGTTGTCCGACATTGCCTGTGGAAAATATGATGCAGTGACTTAGTGACATTTTAGTAATCTAGTGTAGAAGTTGACAAAGTGCAGTGTTATACTGGCAACTTCATATCAGACAGTCCTTTTATGTCGTAGCTTACTAACTGATATCCCATTCTTTCTAGATTATTGAGTTTAGTTATGGCATGAAAGATCACAACCCGATCGACCAAGTCAGGTTTTATTGTAAGAACAACCCAGAGACAGCCACAAGGTTACGAAAGGACCAGGTAAGGTATCATTTTACAGATAACGCAAAGGCTTTCATTGATATCGCCCTGTGCACATTGTTCTGTGCAGATCTCATCTGAAATTTTCTCGTCCATAAATTGAGAATAATGTCTTGCTTTTCTTAGATTAATTCTATATTTAGTGAAAAATAATATCAATTTATAAATATTGCTGTTTTCCATTCCGTTAATTCAACAATCTTTGTATTACAAGGCTTGCAAGTCGCCTCAAAAATTAATTTTTCGGACGGGAAAAGGTTTTAGTGCAATGTCGCAAAACTTCAATGCAAATTCCTTTAATTGATATTGTATTGGAGCCTCTCCTGCTATAACTAGTTAACGTAACTAGCTATAACTAATACTCATTAAATGTTTATGAGTTTTGTTTTTAATTTTTGTTTCATTTTCTCATATCTTTTTGACGGTTCACGCCAACCGGAAGTACATTTTTAGCACGTCTTTGTGGTTTTCCCAATTTCTTCAAGTCGATTTTTAAATCATAACTTCTCAACCCTGAAATAGATATGGCAGTCTTCCATTC
>JANTCA010026140.1:0-22573 GCA_024741275.1 Chironex yamaguchii | reverse complement strand
GGTAATGCTCCACTCTTGGCATACACATGACTGAAAAGGAAAATGGCACGGTGAAGCCGTTGTCATGGTGAAGCTGTTGTTACAGTTTGTTTGATAGTATTTAGCAGAGATCTCAACTGTATACATATGCAATGGTGTATCCGGTGAGAACCTTTTCTTTGCAGTGAACTGTGTGGAAGTTTTGATGCTGTATGGGACAGGGCAGCATTAGTAGCTGTGAATCCAGAGGACAGGAAGCGGTAATTCTGTTTTGCATTTTAAGTTGTGCTTGGCATTACTTTATCACTTTCATCATAGTAATGACATGTTTTGCGATTTGTTTTTGTGAAATATTAAAATTTGTAATCTTGTACTCACAAGGAATTAGTCATTTTTTTCGAAGACGAATGAGGAATAGGTAGTGTATATAGATAGAGAAGTGAGGGGGACTGGGACAAATCTAACTTAGGAAGAACCAATCAGAACAGAGACAGAGGGCAATAACAAAAGTAAGAATAGGTCTAAGGACAAACACAAAAAAGGAAGGACTGGTGTAAAGGTAAATATACATGTGATGTGGAGGAAAAAAAGAAATAACTGAGGAAAAGAGAACAATCGTCGATATGGCTGTCAATGGAAGTCAAAGGCTAACTTAAGTCCATTAGAGTAAAGTGTTCCTAAAGTGTGAATAAGTCGTTTCTCTGCTTTGAGTCTATGGTCTCTAGCGTGCTTTTAAGGTCGGTGGTGATGTCTTGGTTAGTCTGGCCAAAATGTGATGCAGCAGGTGTGTCACGATGGCAGCGCATGGCATCTGCCTGTTCACCGAAGCCCTCGGGAAGTGTGTGGCTTATTTCACTGACGTACAAAATGTTACATTTAGTGCACTCGGTGATGCACAGTAAGTTAATGATTGTACATCGGTAGTCTTGGTGAATGTACATTACGCTTTAGCCGTAACAGATAGTGGTGTTTGTGCCAATGGGCAAGGGTGCCTGGTAGTGTGACTGGTGGTGTGGAGGTTGTATTAACCTGGATGTTGCTGTGGGTGAGGTGATCCTGTTTTTTTCTGTCACGTCTTCAGGATAGTATAGATGGTTCAACAAAGATAGGTGCTGTCTTTGGATCGAAATGTCATATGACGTGATTTTATTGTAAATAGGGAGTCTGTGACTTGATAATTAAGAGAGTGATAAACATAACTAGTAGGATGTGCAGTCTTGTCTATTGTTTGTAAGGTTTTGGGGCCATGGTTTCTGTTAATTTAAGCATGATTTGGCAAAAGAGGTGGTAAATACCATCATGTGGGCGAGTCAAGGGCTATGCAACGTCTGCAATATAGTTATACCCGTCGGGAGTAAGCTGTGGCTTTTTTGGTGCATGGGGAATGGGAGAAGTCGTAGTCAATGTAGTTGTGTTAGTCTTCTGGTATTTAAAAGATGGACGTAGTGATTGTCTGTCAATGACGATGTTTGTAAGACCACGTGCATTGGATGGCAGGATGGAAATAAACATCGTAGGACAGAAAGCATTCAAGTTTGCACTGTGTTAGGGTAGTATCACCAGTAACATCTTATAGTATATTATTTACAGAATTTGGACATGATTCCGTCGTGCGTCACAGTTACCTGTTCCTCTAGGTATGAATTATGGACGGTAACATTTCCGTCCATTGTAGCACCTCAGTATTTGGATAAAAACCTCATTGTTTACAGCAGTACTGTCGTTCGTGAGAGAGTGATATCTAAGTTATAGCAAGTGAAACGAAAATTGTAAGCAATGTGCGTGGATGCGATTCAAATGTGAAGGAATGGTTAAAAATATTAAAAAATGCACAAAAAACCCAACATATCTCGTAAAGCTTGAAAACAATGTATAAAGCCAAACGAGGGAAGCAGGATGGCAAAAGAATAAGAGACATTAATTATCGGTTTTAAACTTCAATTTCAATTTACAGTATATAATATGTTTCTGTTTTTCCCCTGTGCAAAAGAGAAGCAACAAAAATCAATAGAAATTTACTTTCTCGCATCTGATCTGCTATCCAGACGTTCATTATTCGAAGTGACAATACGAAGTTTGAGCATTTGATAAGGTAATTTAGATACTCGCATGTGGCGGTTATAAGTTCATTAATTTTTGCAATTTGAAATTTTAATCTGAATGCATGTGTAGTAGGGAAAATGAAACAAGCTGCCAAACTGCATGAACCAATTAGCCAATTGTTAAGTAGTAATTGAACTTCTCTGATTGAATTTGAAATGACTTTATTGTCCAATTCTTTATTAAGATATTGTGAAATCATTAACAGTCTTGTACGAAGTGGAGGTAAAATTTTGCTGGAGGCCCTGGAATATAATCCCAGAGAGTATGGAGGTATGTTCTTTTACTTTTACGTGTAAACCAATATATTCCTCGTCTTTGCCATTCTCATGTTCGTGTGCCTTCCTTATCGTCAACGAGACTGGACCATTTTTACAATAACAGTTGACCCCATCTTACTGCCACCTCCTTAATATGGTCATCTCGTTGAAGGACCACCACCACAATAAAGCGGCTAAGGTTCAAATCATTATTCCACCTGTAGTCCAAAAGCTTATGTCTTGCTTTGAAGACCTGTAATATTTTTCAGAGTTGCAAATGAACATTGACAAGGCAAAGGTCCTTTTAGAATGATTACCCAGGCTTTACGTTATTGGTTGGAACGCAGAATAAACCAGTTAGAAGTCACCTATCGTTTTACAAAATCGTGGCCATTGTTTGGTGACTGTATTAGACACTAAAAGTTCATTCGTTTGTTTCTTTTGTAAAGTGCTAAAATATATATTAAGGCTTGTTGACGTTACGAGAAGATTTACCATACTTTTAACGGTTTTTTCTGCATTCCAGATGTGTATTACAGAGAACGGCAGTTCAGAATTTGCTATTTTTAAATGTATATTTCTTATTACCCCCCACCCCCCACCCTCTCTCTCTCTCCATCTCCATCTCTCTCTCTCTCTTGAAGTCCAAAAGTGTACCGTCCCTCGTTGATACGGCCAATCTTTGGTAGCCAATAGGTAACAGTATTAGCAGAGTTCTACTGCATTGTCATTACCGGCATTAGCAGCGTGGTGGGAGTACTAAGGTGTCTGTACTCATCATGATTTGTAAGTTGTTATGAGAGGCATCACTACTTTTTGTACCAATATGATATGCATGCGTTTGCTTTATGTGTTTTGGTAGACAAACTAATGCAATCTTAGCCACTATTCCTAATCATTTGGCCGATATTAAAATTATTTGTGAATTTTCTACCACAAGCGCAAATGCGGAATACGAGGACATTTCTATTGTTCGCTGTAGGTCCACCGCAGCATGTTCCAGAATATCACATTCGGGAACTTTTTGGTGAGTAATTTTGTCCGTTTGGGTGTAAATGCGATCACTCTGCTACTACTATCAAATACTTTACTGCTCTATACGTTGCCGTCTTAACGAACATTAGTATTATTCTGCTTGTATTTCCAATCTCGTGGAAATGAAGTTCAGTTGCTTGCCGAACTATTGAAGTTAGTTTCTTAAATCGTTGAAGGTATCTCGTTGAAAACCCAAGATGAAATTCTTTAACGTAGTAGTATTACGTTGGAAAACATGCCACCACTGAAAGGTGAAACAGTTATGCTGGAGAGCTTTCAAGTTATGTGCCTTAGTTGTTGAAACATCCCTGCTTAAGCGAAGTCGATATCTCGTGATATGGTTCAGGTGTCTTGAAGAGCCTCGCATTGTGAGTCAGTAACCCTACGGATCGAGTTAAAATTACTTATTCCCTTGTTACAGACACCCCGAGACTGTCTTGCATGCCAACCCTAGAGAACCGAGGTGTCAGACACATGGAAATGACTTCCATGACCACAAAAAATACTTAAGACAGAATGACTGTCAAGGACATTAAACCAAATGTAAAAGCACTCACACAAGGGCGTGTTGACTTGCAGAGACCATTATCTTCCGTTCAGTGCAAAATTGATTCTAGTGGATACGACATATACATCAGAAAGACTCGAAAGCGGAGTGAAACACTTGCTCATGGAATTGACCTGACCTATTTCAGGCGAGCTTAAACCATTGCTTGTTGTCGTGACGAATTGTTATATTTTGATGGCCCTCAGGTGAAGGTTCCTTCTTTAAGAAATTTTTCCTGATACTCATGTTATTGTATCAATTCATTTGAGTATTTTTATATTTTAGTTGTCATTAATATATTTTCTTTTATTGTGTAGTGGTTGTCTGTATGCGGAGTACTTTTATGGTATTAGGAATGATGACATATCTGCACTGTTTAGAGTATTTGTTACTTTCGCTATGTTTTTGTGTTGATATATTCTTTACTCTTGGCAAACAATTAACGCAGTTTCTGAATTGGTAGGATAAAAGCAGGAGAACAAATTTGTATTCTCTAACCTCTTACTAAAATGTTTAAATAGAATAGAGTTAGACTGACTGCATGTAGGGAATCGAATCAATCGCTGCATCTAAACTCTCGGTTTGAGAAGGAAATAATACGTTTGTGAGCTTTGCACATAGTAGATCGTGGCTTGTAGTGGAAAAACACGGTCCGTTAGCACCACGGAGGTTGTACTAGTTATCATTCTAGGAGACTAACTATTCCGTTTGTACTGTTTTCCTGTAGAAGCCAACTGCGACGTTGAGGTACTTCATCATGATGACGTGTTACAGGAGTGGATGAAGGTTGATTGGGGTTTATCTGCCTTGACAGCACGAAACTACCTCATAATTAAAGATTAAAGTGCAAGAGTACTTTTTAGAAAAAGAAGAAAAAATACTGTACTTTGGGTGGTGGGAACGAAGCATACTTTTGCAATTAAACTGGAATGCGAGAAAAATTTAATGGAAAAAAACCAGATGCCATCAGTCGAACTAGTTGACAGTCCTAATTAGCAATCTTTTGCAAAGTTGCATCTTTAGGTGAACTGTAGAGGGGTTACTATAGTACAAGGCACGTGAAAGAAAAATAGGAAGAGAACAGAAAGAATATTCGAAAATAGTGCCAATGTCTTGTTTATCTACTTTCCCTTCACAGTTTTGTGTAATTGATAGCTCTACGTTTTTTATAGAGTCGTGTAAAATAACTTGAGCGATAAATTTAAGAAACGTGGTCAAATTCCTTAGCTAGAAGCTCGTTTGCTTCATTCAATTAAAATGAATGTGAGACACTCCATCAAAACTGTGCCATTGTGAGTGTTATAATAAATGATGTGACGATCAGAATAAAACAATGGAGAGTCCTTTTCTTCTGAGTTGTCTTGTTCAGGGAGAACTACAATTACTTTTCAGCCAGGAAACATCGGTGACATATTTGTGTGATGAAATTTTGTTTTATTTCTATTGAAGACCACATTTAGTGCCCGTTTACAAACTCTGCAAGCTCATGATGAAATCTAATGTTGACTTTATGTTTCAATGTATAGAGAAACTTTCTGCGTAGCAGCTTAGAAAACAACTTTGACTATGAATAATATTTTCCTATGATGGTTATCCATATTTGCACTTCCCGGCTAAAGGTTTAAAAACAGGTTTAAATTTGCGTCCAAAATGGAAAAAGAATACTCCAGCCCTCATATTTTTCCACTACTTTCCTGGGATATTATAGGAAAATTGCTCCTAATTGTAGGGACCTAAGGACTAGTTTGCAATTATAGATAAACCACTCCATGGTACCGGTCGTTTATGTCGGATGAATTGCGGTTCTGTCTAATTAAATTACTACTTTAAACATTTGCCACTGTTTGCTCTAGATAATTAGTTTTCTGCCTGAAAATAGATGTACCATTACAAAGTGGTCTCTACCTCTCTACTGTTGGCAGACTACCAGCAGAAATTGACCGTCATTAAGCGTCAATGATTGCAAAATTGAAGAGTCAAAATCCTAGCTTTCTGAATGTTGATTCGATCCTTATATGAGCTTCACATTCAGGGAAACCCTCACGTTGTTTCTCGCCATCAATATAAGAGAGACACTAAGCACGTACGTAAGTAAACGGTAAGTAGAAGAATTAGAACATACACCTTTGTTTTAATGGCTATTATGTGGACTTTGAACTTTTACAACATGGGTGTAAAAAGGGGCAATATCATACCCTTTTATTTCCAGTAATTCAATTTGTTTGATTCTTACTGCTCTCTTTACAGAACCGCTCTTTGCCATCACAGTTTTACAGTCTTATGACTGCCTGGAGGAACGACATAAGCGTTCTTGGGGTATAAAGTCACTCGTAGCTCGCGATTACATCATGACAAAATTTTAGGGTTGACGAATTTTATCAAATATGTAATTTCATACCTTGTCTTGACATTCCCTTTTGACACCTTATGATGTCGTTAATTGTTTGAGAATGTATTGTTTTATTGTACCGAATGTACTGTGCTTTCCCCCTCTTTTAATCCGTTTCAATTTTTATCAAATATGTAATTTCATACCTTGTCTTGACATTCCCTTTTGACACCTTATGATGTCGTTAATTGTCTGAGAATGTATTGTTTTATTGTACCGAATGTACTGTGCTTTCCCCCTTTTTTAATCCGTTTCAATTTTTATCAAATATGTAATTTCATACCTTGTCTTGACATTCCCTTTTGACACCTTATAATGTCGTTAATTGTTTGAGAATGTATTCTTCTATTTTACCAAATGTACTGTGGTTTCCTTCTTTTTTACTGCATTTCAATTTTTAACAATGAGATGTAATGCAATGTAATTGTATGCAGTTTATTTCTTGTAATGCTTGGCTTTCATTAATAATTTATATGGATACACAATTACGCAGTGTTGACAAATTAACCTAGCGAATGCATCGTTTTCTTCTCCTCCGCTTTCTTCTCCTCCATAGTTAGTTTAGATTTTATTTGCTATACACTAGTCGGGTGGCACTTCAGTACTGTGTACATTAAATGTATAGGCATGATTCAGAGGTTCCTGGTTCAAAACCATCTAAGATGGAGTTTATAGCTACGTTTCTATAAGAACTGTCGTCTGACGTTTCCCTTCTTAAAGTAACTTGTGTCGTGTTTTAAGGTAAATCAGAAAGTAGTTTCACACCATGAAAGCGACCTGATTAATTGATATTTAAATAGAATAGAAGATCGTGTAGCTTGTAAATTCCTTTTGTTGATCAGTATTGTTTATCATAAATGAAGAGGAACTAGTATTTTTTAAATTTTTTGACGTATATCTTGATGCTTTGTGTAAGATATTTACAAAACACGACTATGTTGCTTTCGTGTATACTCTAACGTCCTTATAAAAATGCGCTTAAGGACTTTAATTATGCCAGTTTCAGGTCTTGCTACAATAAGATGTAATTAGTAGTGAGGACAAGGCCGTTAAGGTATTACATAACAAATTCTTTGGTGGTTCTTGTGGCAAGGTGTTGACAAAACAGCTTCTCGACATAGTTGAAGATTACGAATACCGACATTGGTATGATATAACTCTTAACACCAAAGCGTAGCACCAATTTTCTTGTGCATGTCATATTTCAAAGTTGCATTTAATGTCTGGTATCATGTGGGAACGTTTCTCGAAACGCCCTAAACCTTATCTCTTACTACCACTTGCTCGATTATTATTGTTCTTCGATTGTAAGTCCTCTGGTTTCAATGCGTTGTACTGCTGGAAAATGCCCTGGAATATATTAAAACGTTGAAAGAATTACCTTGATGGTGTTAAAGATGGTCATCAAAGTAAGATTACATCTTGCTATTTCCAAATTTTTCTTTAATATTTGTCATTCAATTTATAACTTTGTTGTTGTTTCGTCTTTTGTCGTCTGCTTCTTACTGTTTGTGTCACATTTTTCAATCCCTATTTGTAAAATTTGTATGCTTTTGGCTTTTATACGTGCTTTTCTTTTAAAAAATGCAGTTTTGAGAGCACTGTTTGTGCCTCTACGCCTCTTAATGGTTTATTTGGATAGGGCAAGAATTAGTTCCAAATTGAGTAAATTAGATTACTTATGAGTTGTTGATTAGTCGTCATGTTTTTCATTGACGTACAAGTTCGATCTTGGTTCAAAGGTGGAGACCAATCAATTGAAGATGACAATTATCACTATTCCCATTGTAGTCCGATAAATTGAGTAAATGCTGGCGGTCTCGTTGTTATGATGCCATTTTTCGCATGATATTGCATCTCGTACATTGAAATCTTGTCTGAGATCAAAATGTAGGGAGTACTTTTTACTATTGGCATCAGTGACTCTGTTTCTGAGGTGCAAGGTGTTCATTACCTCTGGGTGTATTATTTTCGTTGCCGTTTGTGTGTTTGTTTGTTTGTCCGTTTGTCTCTGTCTGTTAGCAACTTCACGCGAGAACAAAAGTTTTACTAGACGTGTGTACTCCGTCTGCGTTCTCTACGGACACATTGTTTAATACAATGTTTGCAGAAGAATATTTTCCTGGAATGACTTCCTTTTAACTGAGAAGTAAAACGAAGAGCGTAAATGCTATCTATAAAAGATATCTTCTCCTTCTCTTATCGAATGCTGATACGGTATGTAGGAGACTATCGCAAGTAATGTTACTCAGTGAATTGAATAAAGAAAACAACGCAGTATCTTCTAAAATAGTTAAGGGGCTGTTGTGTGTACGCTGCTTTATTTACATATTCATACAAGATGGTGAAATTTTACAACGACATGGCAGTTAAAACTTGGCACTAAAAACACTGGTTCTCAAGAAGAGGTTAATGGAAAAGGATCCGTCGTCGATATTAAGATTGTAACATCAATTGTGCAATTTGAGTCAATCTTCTTGATGTACACTCAACTATTATCCTACAAGTGTTACTGTACTCGATCATTTGTTTCAATTAGAGAGTACTTAGCAAAATATATTATCTACGTAACAAAACACATCGTTCGTAACGTACTGAGACACTGCCTGTTTCAGGAGCTCTTCAATTCGCAGCTTTTCCGGGGCCAGTATAGTGAGCACAGTTGTATTAATATACTACCAAAGTTTAATATATATAAATGTTATGTTTGTTATACTTATTATATTTACTATAGAGTAACAAACAGCAAAAATATGTTCTTGACAAGACTCTTGTCTCAAGAGCATGCAACTTAATTAGCCTGGACTAGACTTGGCAAATCAACCGAAAAAAATTGTAGAGTTCTGCAAATCCTTCGAAGTTTTAAAATATCATGTTTAAAGGAAATATGATGTTTCCCTCTTCAAGCTGGTGGTTGGATAGCTCAGTTTGTAAAGCACATCGTCTGTAAGCTTTAAGGGTCAGTTTCGTACAGAAAGTCTCTCTCGATATAATGTACTTGTCCACCTTTCTCTCAGTTAATAATGAATGTAGGCGCCATCTTGCCCGGTTACCAACCAGTCCCTCTGATGTGTCAAGTGAAAAAATTGTGGACCCTGTCCACGAAAGTTGGAGAAGTTAATTAGCATTAAGCGACGTTTTGCTGTCAATTATGGTTCAATGCCGTACTTAGCAGAGGGGCAGGGGGGACAGCTGACCCCCAGAAATTTTCAATTACGTTTAGGGTTTTTGATAAGGACCTCTGAAGTCATGAACTATCCCACAACTTAGCATATGCCGGAAGATGTCACCTAATCAGTTTGTTCGTGTATAAAAAGGTATTTTCTGGTAATGTAAAGGCGAGGGTCAAACAAATTTTCCCCCAACTGCCCCATGTGTAAACTTGTTTTGTGTGTAAACTGGTCCGTGTGTAAACTATTTTTGCACAAACACTTGTCAGCACACATCCAGGAAATCTGGGTTACATGACGTCGCAGTAGTTAGCAACAAGTGCGGCGAATAACACCTTCGCAAAATAGAAGGCTCATCTGTCAAGCTCCACAAAACCTTCGTGGGTTTGACAAAAATTTAAGCAGCACAAAACAAGATGGCAGGCTATTTCGTGGCTATTTGCTGGTGATGAAGCTCATACGAACAATAATGCCATTGTCGATGTGATGACAAACGGCCTACGCCGCCTAGCAGAAAAATGACACAAAGGAATTAATGTTGACTCACTCTAGACTATATTATTTCGTTTGTTTTTGCTCCACGGTATTTTTTCTCCTTTTTACTCATAATAAAATGTCTTCTTTAAGTGAGACGGAAAGCCAACATAAGTCTTTGATTCAATTGGACTAAAAACAATAGCCTTTGTTTGAGAAGAATTGCAGTTGTCTAATAATAGCTCCAATTCACATAAAACAATATCCATAACATCCGCTTTTGAACAAACGTGGTCTTTAAGAGAAGAAACCCGCTGGTTGAAACGTCACGTTAAATTTGAAGATGGCAGGACGACCAGGAGTAAAACTGCTACGATCAGTTGGACTGGCCATAAGCGGGAAAGGACTTTCTACTTTTCCTGTGAAGGTACCGATGAAAAATTCTTGTTTTAACCCATACTTCTTTGTTAAGGATTGATTTTTCAACCCTGAAGTTGTACTTGGTAGTCAGTGATCGTCGTCAACTATATAGTGCCATTAATAGGTATTTCACGATAATGTCGATGTTGTTATGGCCTTATATTATACTTAAGTAGGCCTATATAGTTGGTCAAATTTAGTTGAGATTTTGAGAACTATTTTTAACCATTGTAGTAGTCTTCGCCAGTGATTTAAATTATGTTCTTGTGTTCGTCTGAATGTGTTGCGTTGACTTGCAATCTTCTGAGAGATGACTCGCACTGCTGACGTTTCACGAGTTCTTGAGTTGTAGAAGATCTTTCATTTATTACAGTAAGTTTGTCCAAGATTAGATTTGATCGACATGTCAGTCATGGGAAACAAGAATGCAAATGTGTATGAATACGTACCCAAAATATAGTTATTGAAGTATATCCAGAAATTTTAACGTTTGGTTTATTTTGAATGATGCAATGCAATTGAATGGACGCACCTCTACATATTTGCCGAAGCCACCAGCAAAGCTTGAAGTTCAGTGCCGACACTCCCTTTTCTAGTTTTGACCATAAAAGCGTGTCGTAGGATTATTTACTTGGAAGTCATGGTTTAATGTCACTATATTGACTTGTAGATTTGTAGAGCTCAAAAAATCAATAAATTTATGCAATTGATGTGTGTACTTATAATTATTTGGTTGTCCCTGCTCATAAACGCTGCTGTTGTTTGATTTTATTTGAATAAGCTGTTCCTTGTGGTAGCATCATGTTATCATTCCTTGATATATGTGGTTTTTCTCCAGTGAATATACGATATTGCCTGGGAGCATCACTTGTTAATGGTGAATGCATCATGGCTCTTAAAGCAGAATTTTTGTTGCATTTAACAACTGTTTGCATTTAAAGTGGCTTTTAAAATCCTCATGTGACCTCGCTTGTCATGCTGCGAAATTTAAAAGTACCATATCGGAAGCCTATATAATTAATCCACTCGTAATTTGCTAATAAGTGACACAGTGTTTGCACGTATCATGTTATAACCATATGCTTGTGTGTAATTAGAATGAGACTTGAAAGTTGATTACAGTACGTGTTAATATTTGAAGCTGGGTAACGTTTAAAGGACCTTGCAAAATATTAAAGGCAAAACTGACTGATTGGCTTCCCTATCTGTGCAGTACTCTTTTCTACCATGCTTTTCTGACCCATTATTTTGAATAAGCTACTAAAGCAGTCAAATATAAAGTAGGGTCAATATTGGCTTGATATATGTTGTAAGTGCAACAATTGGTCATTGATTTGGACTTAATTGTCCGGATTCCTATTATATCATGTCTGCTCTCATTACTAAGGAAGCTAGTACTGTAGATGAGTGTTATTATTGGGCCCTGTTGTCCTTCTACAATAGGCATTATTTACTCATATTTGTATATTGCTTGGCTGCAGTGAGTCATTAGCAAACACAAGGGTAGTTTTGTTCCCATTAAATAGGAATAATCATTTTCCTTAAGTTTTCAAATATGTTGCTGTAATATTGGTTTGTTTGGTCTTTTTTTGCCAAAAGTTGTACATAACCAGTCTTCCTTGACACCCATAGGCACTGAGGTGGAGTGGATTATGCTATGGATTAATAGCATACATTAGCTGGATATTGATTGATTATTGTGACCGCCCAGTATCTGTAAGGGCATGAATTTTGTGTATCAAAGTTATTATGCCTCTGTTCATAGCACTCAGTGATTCAATTAAAATGTCTGTGGATTCCCCTCTTTGCAAAGGTCTGTTTCTGTCCAAAAATTAAGTTAGGAATTTGTGTACTATATTTACTTTTTTCAAATCTAGTCAAAACTTGCTTTGTAGGCAAGATGGTTAAGCAGTGCAGCCGTGAAGATTGTAGAAGTTGGTCCAAGAGATGGTCTTCAAAATGAAAAGGTAATGAGTGGAAGGCAAAGAAAATATGTGATGGAATCAGAAGGGTAAAAAAGAAAAGTTATAAAGTAGCCATTTATCAGGGAAAAGAACCGGCAATTCAGTAGTCCTTGTCAATAAGAATTCCAGATATGCACGTGGTACATCATTTTTAGCATGTTATTTTTAAAATACTATGTAGAATGAACTGTTTCAAAATGTTTTTGAAGCAACACATTCATAACTTGTAAGGTGTTAACCCTTTTTGTTACATAATTGAAAGCAGTATTCTTGTTATTTTGGTTAGTGAAATCAGAATCCCTTCTCTTTTATCAAATTTTTGGATATGATTTGAGTCTGCCTTTAGTTACACCGAGTGAAAAATTGAAGGTAAGAACTTATAGAGCAGAAGAATATTGATAGAATAGATTTATTTATTCTGGAGAACATGTTAAATAAAATCTAAGATGCAAGTAATGTTTTGTACCATAGCAAAAGGTGACTTATAAATAGTTGAAATATGGCTAAGGGTATGAAAATTTTGGAAGTTAAACACACAGTGCTACCAGTACTACTTTCGCAGTATTGTGGCTAAAAGGCTAAGGAAATGGAGATGGGTGCCACCCTATATACGAAAAATGGTTTGGAAAAAAATCTAACTTTTATTACTGTGCTTAAAATATTTTGACAAGGTTGTAATTTTGTGGTACCTTAAAATCACATTAATTGTTATTGAAGCATCAGATTATGCATTGATCATGCAAGTTAGTTCAGGGATGCTTATATACACCTAAGGCAATAGGCAAGGTTCCTTTCAGGGCACATGAAAAATTTTGACTAAAATAGTTAAGTCCTAGGGTGCATAAAATATTGCTGGAATAGGTATGTCCTCCCACAGGATTGGGCTTTAGTGTTCAGATATGTATTGATGGGGAACCATCTTCGTATAAATTGGTAGTACATGACATCATCATTGTTTATTTATGTAGGGTAATATGAAACATTTACAATTCCGATTGTGTGTATTCATATTTTTGTCATATATTTGATCTCAATGTAATGTTGTCTTTGCTCAGAAGTACCCTTATTGTCAGGTGACACATCTTCCAATCTTTTTGTGGTTTCAATCACCTTCATGTCATTGTTGTTAAGCCACTAAGAACTTTCCTGTTTCTGCACTCTGACAATGCCCTTAACGTGATTGCTAGTCCCAAGTTTCTGTTCTCTCCAGGTGTCTTGAATATATGTATAGAAACTAATACAACAAGATTGCTTAAAGTGTCATCTGGAAAAGGGCACAGTTTGCACCCTGTACCTCTCGTGGAAGAAAGCATACAACAATGTTCCTCTTTGTGCTTCTCCCCATCATAAGTGCTCCTGAGTTAATATTGATATAATCCATAGCAAAAATGTATATATGCTGGTATTGACACTTTTTGTATTCTTTTATAGAAACTTGTTGGTACAGATGCTAAGGTTGAATTTATCAACAGATTATCACTGACTGGTTTGTCTGCAATAGAAGCTACCAGCTTTGTTTCTCCAAAATGGGTTCCTCAGGTAATAAAATGTCATCATTTGGATAAGATAGCATTCCATATTCATCATTAATAGTAGTGCTTGCTGCTTACAGTAAATTGTTAATTAACCAGCATGCTAGCCATGTTCTTTCTGTTGTGATATGTTAAAAGCAAGCTGACCTTTAAATATCTTGTTTAGCTTATATACCATCAAATTAGCACTATTATTTTGCAGATGCACTGTTAGAAATCCACATACCTTATACAGATGCCTGTGTTCAAGGCAGTTGCTGTGTAGCTTACTAGGTGCGTATGCATAATTAAATCAGTGTTTCATTGCCAAATCAATCATGTTTTTGCTTTTAAATTGCATGTATCATTTGTATGAAATGTATGTCAACTGCTTTTTTCTACTCTGTTTTCAGCTTGCAGACAATCAGGAGGTTGTGAGAGGGATTAAGAGACAAGACCACATAAGCTATTCAGCACTTGTTCCAAATATGCATGGATTGCAAGCTGCAGTAAGTTGATTATTGTGTGGTGGTTAATATATTTTTTCTTGCTATTGTTTCTCCTCTCAATTTATGATTGCTTTGTTGTGTTCACATGGTTTTATTTTGTTCGTCAGAGTTAGGCTTTGATTATATTACCCCTTACCTTACATGTATTTACTCTTGTTATTGAATATATAGATTAAAACTGGTATCAAAGAAGTTGCTATATTTGGAGCTGCATCAGAATCTTTCAGTAGGTAAGGGATTACATAAATATTCTGTTGCATTAGTAATGCTGTGAAATTACCTATCTATGCCGATCAGGATCTTAGTTGGAAAGTTTGTACTATTGTATGTTACCAAATGTATTTTTTAAATATTTTTGTATGTGTGTGGCACTTTTGTCTGTTTTGTATTGGGTGTAGAATATATTTTTGTTGCTTTTGTTACTGATGGGAATGCTCTGTCACTAAATCCCTGGTTATTTGTTATGTGAGGCCACAGAGTTGAGGTTTTTGAGACACATCCTAAAAATGTATTGGGTCAAAAATGTTAGTAATAACAAGAATTTGAGAAGAGCAGAAACAAGGCTCCACTTGATCAAAACAACTAAATGAACATGTGTATAAAGAAGACAGTCAGTAGGACCTTCAGACAATACAAATACTTCTTTTTGTTAATTGCTACAATATACACTAAAATGACCATGCCATTCCTTCCCCTCAGCCAGTCAACTGATGCCAGCAAACATATATTCATTTTACCTACCATTTACCCCAGAGTGATAGTGGCTGATTGAAGCATGGTACCTGCAAGGGAATCAAACCTGATTCTTTTGCATTGAAAGCCAGTACTGTGTGATCATTGTGTCAGGACACATGACAGGGGCTACAAATGTTCAAGAGATTAACATAAGCTCTTTGTGCCTCGGTATGGATATGAGACCTAATAATTGTGATAACATCAAAATTATGTGGCACAATAATGGTCTTAAATCTGTGAGTACAATTATCTTTAAAACTACCAGATAAATCAATGTCATATTTAAAGTAAAGGAGAATTATGATCTAATAAATCTTGCAAGGTTGTGGAAGGTTTGTTCCTTTAATAGAATTGATCATTTGTTCTATTGCTAAGTTATCTAATATTTGCTGTTATGATTGTAAATTTAATGCTCTTCTGATCATACTTAAAAGCTTTTTTCGTCAGATAATCTTAAGAGTATGAATCATCAGAAAGGAAAGTACAGATATTCCTTTCATAAGAAACATGGATTGAAACCACTCAATCTTAAACAAGAAAGAAAAAAGAAAGTTAAAAACAAAACATTATTGGAAGAGTCCAAGTAAAAAAATAAACTCTTTCTGCCTACAGAGTCTTGGTTTTCTTGTTTTAATGTAGACAGACTCCAATACACTTGGATGAAAGGTCAGCTTTTAAGGATGTTTTAGTGCAATGTCACGCCTGTGATCCAAGGCAACATTTATGTTAATGTCTTAAATATTATCATTTGTTTAGGAAGAACATCAATTGTTCCATAGATGAAAGTTTGCAAAAGTTTGGTGATGTTTGCAAGGCTGCAGAAGAGAATGAGATAAGAGTCCGAGGGTATGTTTTTTACTTCAAATGTTTAGCTGATTAGCTGTGGGTTATGTTTTTTACTTGTTATTTGAACTTTTCAATGTATAGAATAATATTTTGTTTTAGCAGGAACAAACTGAGCCGCCCAGATTAGAAAAAGTCAGCAAACATTCACTGCTTTATTTGGCCAGAAATTAACTTATCTTTTCACAAAGTCGGTACTTGAGAGTACAAATAAGCCATTGGGCGGCTAGTGACAAAAAATTCTGATCTGTCCATTTCCCTGCCAGTTTGTCAGTGGTCGTTCTTTAATTGGCCATGTTTACTTGATTTTTCATGTCCAGGCTAGAGATAGAAGTGAGTTACATTAGTTTTTGCCCTACCTGAATTTCCCTTTATTTTTTCTTCTTCAGGTATGTGTCCTGCGTTGTTGGGTGCCCATATGAAGGCTATGTTCACCCTGACGCTGTAGCCGAGGTTAGTTGCTTAAACAACTCTTTCCTGTTAACTAATTTAAGAAAACGCATTATTGATAAGAACAGTGTCATTTTTCGCAGAATTTGTGAAAACGTAAAGCGTCAACTAATACATAGTTATGGCTTTTAATTATAATTATTAATCGCTTTCTGCAAAAATATGCTTTGCGGATCTTTGTGTTCTGTACTTGGCATTAACAGTTGTAGAGATATGTCTTGTCTTGTTTTCTTTTTTTTGTTTGATTGTCGTTTATACATGGTATTTCTCTAGGTATTAGCCTATCTGACCTTGTAGCATGTTACCCACTACCAGAAATATTGGTTTGAAACTGTAATACTAGCATTGCTTTTCACGCGGGAAGATATTGAAATAGTTCTGTGTTTCTTATTATCAGGTAACAAGAAAGATGCTGAGCTTAGGATGTTATGAAGTGTCTTTAGGAGACACAATTGGTGTAGGAACACCAGGTTAGTTTTTTTACGTCAGTACTTATAAAGACTTTATTAAGATAAATGGTACTCATAGTGAAGTCGCAACTTTGAACTTGAATGCATTTGGACAGAAGGCAGGGGAGCATGAGGTAAGACGTACGCTGTACTCTGCCTCTGAATAAGCAATCGCCATTGATTCCTGATACCTAGATTGCTGATAAGTGATTCGGTGTGTCTTGACCAGTTTGCAGATCCGAAAGTAATCCTTAGGAAATTGAGGTCTTTTGCAACCGTGCTATCCCATGTGCATTTTACAGCGCTTCATCGTGCATCATCAGGACTCAGGTTTAAGGTGTCTCTAGATTGAGCCAAATGGGTGGCAGGTAGGCAAATGGGCTATGTACTTCCTGCGAGTTTGACCAGCCTGATAGCAGATTCCAGTGTTGCCTGTTAAGTTATTTAGTTATTGACCAATATTGATCGGTTGGTGCCTGGTTAGGCCTTGGGAGTACAGCTGCAAGGCCTCTAGTTGACGTACTTCTGTCTTTATTCACTTTTGTTTTTGTGATTATACACATTTTCGACGCTTAAAGAAGAACAGAAATAACGGAGGCAATGGCCTGTCATTTTTGGGTTACCTGAGACCAGGAGGAGCAAAATCTTGTTAAGTAAACCGGCTTCCTTATCAGGATAGATAAGAATTTCGTCGGCTGGTAATATGTGGTTGTATAGTTGAAATCTATCATTTCTCTGAGTTCTTTGCCCAGCATTCTGGTCATACGGTATACCAGTTCCTAACTTAACTCTTCATTCGATTTAGAGCATTGCAATGCTCTTTGTCTGTCGTTCTGCATGATATGTGATCAGTTTGCTGGACTGATTAGTTAATACCCTGTTCAGCAAAAGAGACAGAAAAAACCCCTCTGTTCCGCACAAATGGAAAATAGGGAACGATTAAGAGTCCCAGTGGTAGTGCGAATAGTCGAACTGTCTGAGCAATTTTGCTGCGTCAAATTTTAAAATTGGAGTGTATATTGTACATTGACAAAGACAAGGGATGGAGTTTAGTCGATTTCAAACATGCGAAATCAGACAGCAATGGCGTTTGGCTCTTTTTTGGAATATGGACGTTATTTGACAAAGTGGCGTTAGATTCGATACACATTTAGGTTTAAACTACGCGAGAAGTGAGTAAGATCTTCAAACTGCAGTGCAGTATCTGTCAATGAAAGT
Organism: Chironex yamaguchii; assembly: GCA_024741275.1. Classification (NCBI taxonomy): domain Eukaryota; kingdom Metazoa; phylum Cnidaria; class Cubozoa; order Chirodropida; family Chirodropidae; genus Chironex; species Chironex yamaguchii. The sequence continues at coordinate 4,520 of JANTCA010026140.1, read as the reverse complement.
AGGTCTATAGTCACTCACCCATTAGTAATAAACCTCAGCTCTCGGAACTGAGGAATCCAAAGACAGTCCCATATCTTGATTTGTTATCGAGGTCACATTTTTCTTATAATTGCTGTAATTTTAAGTAATTCATTTAACTTAAACATTGATATATTTCCGCTAATTACCTTTATTGTCTGCAAAATGTTCTTTTCCGACTTAACAATATCATATCATTTGTCTTGTGATTATATCGTAAGGATCAGGTTTCCGGTGTTTACTGTGTTTGTTTTGTCTGCCTGTCCAGCAAGCTCACATCTCTCTGAATGTTTACTCTGAGTAACATTTATATTGGTATTTTGGGACTTTTCGACCTATGATGGTCTTTCGTTTGTAAACAACTGGGAAATGAAGTTGGCGTATATTGTGTGCTAGGCGAAACGTGACCGACACGATGAAAGCTTGTAATTAAAGACCTCGCCCTGAGCTTCAGTGGGTCAATTTGCTGTCTCTCTTTGTTTTCGTCGTTATTTTTTCGTTGATGTTGGTGTTTTTTTTGTTACCTTCACCAAGGTGGTTACATTTTTTTCCGGTGTTCGTCTGTTTATTCGTCTGTTTGTTACAATAACTCCGCACAATAACTCAAAAATTTCTGAACATGTCATGCTGAATTTTTTACATGACGTTTATATTCTGACTGGCTAAAGCTGGTTCTTTTTCGGTGATAATCCAAACCAGATCCTGGATTCTGGATCATTTTGAAATTTTTGTTGATGATAAAATCACAACTAGTTATGAAATCATTGTGGGGAGAACCCAGTTGCCATGCCACTTGTTAGTACAATGCATTTGAATTCTTCGAAAACTGGAAATCCTACGTGATCCAATCGGCTTTGCGGAGGTTTGCTCTTTCCGAGCGCTTTTCATTTGTTTTGTTTGTTTGTTTGTTCGGGTGCTGTAGAGAAGGCCAAGGAATTGGATAGCGTATCTTTGGACTTGCTACATAAATTTTTACACAACTTAGTATTAACATTGCGAATGTTTTAATGGACATTTTCCATCTTCTGTTTTTGTATTACAACAAGGATCTGTCAAAGCAATGCTGGATGTTGTTTTAAGGGACGTTGAACCGTCACAGATAGCTATTCACTGCCACGATACGTATGGACAAGCATTGGCAAACATTCTCGTAGCCATTCAGGTAACTGCGGACAGCACTTGATATCATACTCAACCTTTGTTATGTCAAATCTCGAATGGTTTTAAAATAATATTTGGTTTCCGATTTTGTTTGTATTTGCTGTACTTCAGTAGTATTGCCAAGTAGTCTCTGCCATGACGGTATGTCTCACTTAAATATTATTATAATTTTTAAACATATTATCTTCTCTATAACTGTACTCAAAATTTGTTGTTCATACATTCCCAATGTTATCGTGATTAACACAGAATATATGTTTAAGCAATTTGTCAATGAATAGGAACTTATCGACTTCCTTTTCATCATAATTTTTATTTCAGATGGGCATCAGAACTGTTGATGCCTCTGTGGCTGGTCTTGGAGGTTGCCCCTATGCGAAAGGAGCATCTGGTAATGTAGCAACGGAGGATGTTGTGTACATGCTGGAAGGGATGGGCTTTAATACTGTAAGTTGTTTTTAAAAGCCTCCCTACAGTTATTATCTGTGATGCTTCTGCCTGCGATTCTCCTGACATTCAAGTAAGAGCAGACAAGACTTATTTGCATACATGAGCGCACCGTTTATAACTCACCTAGGCGTGCTACAAATGCAAGGAATAGCCTTATATTTCATGCAATCAAAGTCGATGGTAGATCGTCATGTTGAACGCTCAGTCTTTCAAAAAGATTTAAGGGGTAATAATACGGTCATTGTAATTGAATGTGGACTACATTTTACCCAAACTACAGCATGCTTGAGCTATTGTTTTGGGGTTTTTTTGCCGTTTCACTGGAAGTTTGTTTGGACTTCATCAAAGATTTCTGTTCTGTGTGTTACATGAATCAAAGCCTATCCGTAACCGGGAGTTTGTGTTAAAAATACGTTCGGCGCAGTAGTTGGCAAAGATCAAACTAAAGATAAGTTGTTTGAACCAATGCACTTCGGTTGTCACTGAGAATTCGAGTGTTATTACTTATTACTAATGTCCGTTGTCTTTTATGGATACTTGCATGATTTTGTGAGCATACAGCGTACCCCACTGCTGGCTAGTAGTGATTAATTGATTGATTGACACATACATTTGCTACTTTCACTGGTTTGAGGTTTCGCATTAACTATAGCTTGTGCTAAATCAAGGCAGTGTGACCTCGGTGCAGTCTCTCTGTGTGACCACACTTCGTGTGATCTGGCACGTGTATGATCTCAATTCTTACTTTATACCATTGTCTGACTTTTATTGAAATTTGTTGCAGGTTAGGTAACTGTTGTTATAAACAATGTCTTCTTGTGTTTTAACTTTGTAGGGCGTCGACTTAAATAGACTTGTGGAAGTTGGACATTGGATTTCAGAAATACTTGGGCGACAAACTCATTCCCGCGTTGCCATGGCTTGTGAACGTAAATCACTCGATACACGGGCAAAAGGGGAAGTGGCCCAGTGAATGACCCATGCCTTTAAGTGTCGTCAGTAACAGCAAATAACAAGCCTAGAATTTTAGTCTGCTAATGTTAGAATTTGAATTTTTTCTCCCTTTAGATTAGTTTCGGACAATTCGGTCTTATTGTTATAGTCGCAATGTAATATAAAATGTAATAGTTATATTTACACGTTCTTGCAATTTTTACGGCATTGTTATGTCTCAAGATTATAATTCACCTAGTGAAACAATGAAAATCTAACTGTTGTTAAAATTGGTATTGAGTTATTCAGTAGTTTTGATTGGAGTAAGAGCATTGCCCTCGTCAGGTATCTTTTAAGAGCTTGTTCTTTCAAATTGTAAGTAGTGTACATATTCTTTTTTTCTGTGTAACGTAGCTAATAGCAACATGAAGTTATAATTCGCCTGCTTAAAATCGGACTGTGCTATAGCCAAGACGGCATGGTTCGTTCAATCTGCGTAGTTTGTGAAACCGACTGGACATTAGAAGAATGAAGTTTGATACAGTGCGAGAATTCACATCAAGATACAAAACTACATTTCTTTATGTTGTTTTGCCTCATGTTATGCTGTGTTATGTTATATTTACTTAGTCTTTTGTTATATTATTTTATGTTGTATTATATTGCGCTTTGTTACGTTACATTACAGTACATTACATCACAGTAGAGTACAGTACATTATATTAACATTACATCACATTGCATTGTATGACATTGCATTGTATGACATTGCATTGTATGACATTGCATTGCACTGCTTGACATGGCATGGCATTACATTACATTTACATTACAGTACACTACACAAGACCAAACCATACAACACTCCAGTGCTCTGCCCTACACTTCATCAGACAGTGCTGCAATGCACTACACTGCACAGCATGGGAAGAATAACAGACCTGTGCAAGTGTAACTGCAGCGAAAGGCCCACGGCAGAAATTTGGGTTCAGTCGATCGGAGATACTGGCATTAAAATGTGGTTATGTATCTTAAGTCTTCTGGTAACGCGTTCACTACACTTTTTACTGGGCCCTTTTGCAATACGTTTCAGAATAGCAAGATTAATGGTCGAGTGAGGATAAGATATCATAGATGACGTAGCAGATGCACAGAATCAGAGTCATCCCACTAGTATAGAATGGTTTCTGATGCTATAATGGCAGTCGTAAAAAACGATCAGAGTATCGTACTCATAGGAAGTAAGTTGAACTAGGCGTAGTATTTACCAAAAGTTCTATCTGAAGTTGGAGACTAGTTGGTACATTGCAATTCGAAAACGGCTTAACTATGTAATACGATAAGGAGATGCCTGTGCTACATACGGTAGAACAGACTGTCTCAGATTGGATAGTCGGCAAGGTTGCACTTCGGAACTACAATACGACGCCGGGTAATCGAATGCCTTGCGGATTCGCTGTCTTGAGAGTCCTTCGTAAGGAAAATGAACGTTTGATCATTAGTACTGATGAACAAAGGGAAGGTTATGATGATGGCCACGGACATTCGAGTTCGGGCTGCAAGACTGACGCCTAGCTCCCACTGATATGAAAAAAGGGCAAACTTGTACTTTAGTTGTTCTCCCAATCTTGATCGTAGTACGGTATATTATATATCAATCGACTGCACTGACCGTAAAGAACATCCCTAGCTGCGAAATTTTGAAATCCGATCAAGGGGAGGAGAGATAACCTGGAAAGTTTTGTCAGCCTATGCATCAAAACACGGTTGTGTTTTGGCGCCAAAATCAAAAACCTGAAAGAAAGATCGCAGACTGACTAAGTATACCCTAACCCTGGTCCTAACCCTCGCCTCTCTTCGAATTTCAAAATTCCGAAGCTGGGGATGTTCCTTAGGGTCAGTGGAGTCGATTTATATATAATATACGGTACTACAATCAAGATTGGGAGAACAACTAA
>JANTCA010026129.1:0-22575 GCA_024741275.1 Chironex yamaguchii | reverse complement strand
CCTTTGTGCTGTGATGGCATGGAGGTTTGAGTGTTGGCTTTTAAGTCTGAGGATTGCAAGTTCGAGCCCGGTCGGCTGCCACTTAGTGCAGCTATATATATGGTAACATTTTTTACATAAAACATGTATCGAAATTTGCCAATCATAAACAAGAAAGGAAAAAACAAAGAGAAAATGAACAAACAAAGCATTATTGGAAGAGTGAAAAAACAAACTCTTTCTGCCTACAGAGTACTGGTTTTCTTGTTTTAAAATAGGCAGACTCTAATATACTTAGATGAAAGGACGATCTAGCTGTACCAAATATCCGAGAATCAGTTCCTCCTAGAGAACGGCCATCTCGCGCTTGCAAAGTGAAATTGACTGCCAAAACATGCGATTCTGCCTTGGGCCAACATTTTCTAGAGAATTCAGAATGCTCCAATGAGAATGAGAATGGAGCCTATGAGAATGCAGGGACATGCTCATCACAACATTTTCCAAGAAAAATAAACGTGGTTCCACTAAAGATGTTCACACTGTAATTCGCACTGAAGTTAGTTTTTGTGCAACGATCTTGCGCACCAAATATTCTGTCACTGAGCACATTCCAGGCACAGTGCCTTGTAACAGTTGCATCAAACACCGTTATAATTGGCCGGATACTTCAATATTTCTTGCTACAAACCTCAAATCAAAACCATGTGATGTAGTTGTTGAACTGTTAATAAAGATAAATAGGATCCAACTGTGCACACGAAGGTCAATGGAAGCTCCCCGAACCCAAGTTTCGAATTTGCACACATCATTTTTATGAGCTGCGCACATTCTACCCAAACTGCGCACGGCAGATTATTAGTGCACGTAGCAAAGTTTCTAGACTGACCTTTTAAAGACAAGTCATATTAATTATATGATTGAAACATTTAATGCTTTATTCTCCTTCTAGATCCTTCTTGGTTTCTCTGACCATATTATGTTTTATCAACGCATTTCGCTAGTCTCGTAATAAACCTGTATTAAGAAAGGATCTTTAACTAGATGTAGAGTTTTATGAACGAAGAGTGATCGCGCATGCATATTCTATAGAACTGAATTTGTGATCAACAGATGGATATCAACATAGGCGAAAAATGTCACCGAAGGGTACTTCTCCTCGACAAGCGCTCCTGTTTTTCAAGAGTTATCGCAAGGCTGTGTTTAATTATTGAGGTTTTTATACCTTTCATACATCCTGGTAATATTTTACTAGTTTATGATCGTGTGTTAGCAACGCAAGCCATTTGGACAAAACAAACATTCCAACTGCTGGGAGAGGCGTCGTGGAGGTTCTGTTCTGAATATAATTACGACCTCAAAGTGTTGTTTTTGTGAGAAAATGTTTAAAGCATAGACAATATCCTCCATTATGAAGACCAATTTATTTACATTTTAGAGTACCTTAAATAAATGCTATTTATGCATAGAAATCTTTATCCTTTTCCGTCAATTACAGGTGAAAGAAGTCATCACTGAAAGAGACATTAAAAAGAACTAGTAAGGAGGTAGCTGTAGTTGCAGCACCGTCGAGAGGGGAGTAGCCAGTATAGTTACCATTGGGGGCAGGGCCTCGAGGACCCTGGAAGAAATCAGGCATGAAGTTAACGTTAATTTGTTACTGAATTGTTATGCTAAAAACCGTTAGTATGCTATTTTCTGTTTGGAGCTTGATTGAATTAGTGAGATTAAGGCAGGCATTTCCATTTAAAAGTTAAATTTTTAATCCTGTATGGGGGTTTTCCAAAAAGGGGCATAAGTCAAAGATAAATGGACTTGGCTCAAAGACATTTTCCAGGTAAAGACTACTCAGAGACCAACCCTGGGGCCCATCCCGCCTATGATGGGCTTTTCGCAGTGTACATTGGGAGTTATCACAATGACAAAGAACGTTTTCCATAAACACCAAACCTTAAAGGTGAAAAGCATAATTGTACATATAATTGGTCCTAAGTTGTTTTGTGTGAACTGAATATTCACGTCGCATAAGTGTGCCTTCACACAGTTCTATCTAAAATCGCATTTTTCACCAAATAATGCTGTTGTCGTGTCATCAAGCTTGGTGTAGACGTAGGTCTATTTCTGTTCTCTTCAGTTGGTTTTCCCTCTGAATGCTTTTCTGGATCTTGGCTGAAACCTTTGAGTGAAGTCGCACAACACTCCGTTTCGGAGATATATTCTTTCCAAGCTTATAATTAGTCCTGCCTTTAAGTATCAGTGGTACCCTTCATCTATGGCTCGTGTTTGTTTCACAGCTGTACTTATTATAAACTCTTGTCTCAGTCCTTTTTACACTCTGGAAGATAAACAGAAATGTCAGTATACGAGAGCCGAAGAAAAATTATCAGTTAACTTTAAACACCCGCAAAAGTTACGTTAATAGGTTAAAGAAATTTCGTGTTATGCTTATGATAGTTATTGTACTGGAAATGTAATCATTATCTTTTTTTAGTGATATCAAACACATTTTAAGCAAGAACAATTAACATTAATATCTAAGAAGAATTTCATTTACATGCAAAAAGCAGTGCCATTTAGACAAAAACAAATCCTGGGTAATGTTTGCAATGGGTCCCCTACTAGATAACGTCATTACAATGGAAAGACAATTGGCCACAGTGGCCAGGCCCAATGGTTGTTGCTATGACTGTCCTTTCTTTCTTTGTAGACACAAAGAGACCAAACACCCTTTTTCTCCAGATTGTGTTTTGATGGCACAATCATTATTTATGTACCACTTTTGCAAACTCCAACAGACGTTTTGATCGGAAATCTGATGAGTCCATATTCCCTCTTCGGCTGCAATTAAATGTCATTGCTTCAACATTTGCTGTTGAAAAAATTTCTACACAGATCGTTATGAACGATGAATGATCTTCAGTATTTCAATATCGATCTTATGTAACCTGGAATGCAGACTAATGAAGCTTTGCTAGTAATACGATTAGTAATAGTAAGGTATATTAAGGTCGATTTGGTCGCTACCTTAAACCATAAGCTTAATGAAACTAGACTGAGCGATCTGAGAAAAAGCTATTGTCCAAAGTATAAGAGCACAGGAGCTTCAGCATTGTAGCACCGTAAGAGTTAAAGGCGCGGGAAATTCAAACCACGTACAAACATCCAGAAATTACAGTCATCGCTTGACCAAGTTTGCAGTCTAACCAAGTCTGTGGCTTAAACTATCTGTTTCAAGTCAGTTAGGTGACTCGTTTTTCTTTCTAGGAAGCATAAACATTCCTGACATACCCTGGACAGAAAGGACATCCTCTTTAATAGTTATCAAAACACGAATGGTGTTGTTTTGTTGTCCAGAGAGTCAACTAGACTTCTTAGAATAAATTTGATTGCTTCTAAAATGCTGATGATTGCCGATTTCAATAACAATAGATAAGAGAATCACAAAGCCAAAATATTACCTTATTTTGACACGATGTTTGGGCCGGCAGATGAGTGATTTAGCACATTCCTTCCTTTCATGTACGTTTGTATCCTATGTGATTGTAATCAATAATGAATAGTATGGAAAATATATCACGAAATTCTTTAGAAAGTTTGTTCTGCCAATATTGACATATTCTCTTCCCTTCAACTGAACAGAATTAGAGACATACAGACATTCCTTTTAGGAATATGTTTACTGAACCCAACAATTTCTATCAGTCTTGAACCCTAAACGACGATCGGTGTCTAAGCTTCTTCTCGTATATCTCGTTGATTGGTAATATTTTACTTGTCTCGGTCAAGTACGTACAATACGCATGAAAGTTTGGCCTGTAAACTGAAGTTAAAAATGTCGTTAAACTTATCTAAAGGTCATCAGATGCTATAGCTTTTCCTTGCAAAAGACAAATAATATATCTTCGACGTTTTTTTGTTTTCGAGGTCATTATTTAAAAAAGACGTATTTAGACGTAGAAAGCGACGGTATTAGTTTGAGGGAGAATTGAGATCAAATGTTAGAAGACACTTCATCCCCTACTACTGAGATGGATACCATCCAGTGCCGTAAGGGTGTACCTTTTAGAACAACGCAAATAAACACAGGGGAGCGATTTGTTCTTATCATTGACCATCCTTGTTTATCTAGGTACTCATTAAACCAGAAAAATAGTAAAGGTGGTTCTTGATTAATAATCCAATCAAACTAAAACAGGCCACCTATCTTAGGACAAATATGAACTTTAGAAATTTGCCATTGCTGCTATGTTCAAGAAAGCAGAGAACAAATATCTTGAATTGTAATTATCTCATTGCTTTTGTCATTTGCGTTCATAAAACAACAAAGTCCACATATCCAACCACAATTTTACAAATCCACATTTGATAAACAAGGTCTTGTGACACAACTGTTTTGTGGTGGTTATGCTAAAACTGAATGTGTTCTGAAGGGAGTAGGCATCCAAGGTACAATTTAAGATATCAGGAACATTGAATCAATTAAATCAAAAGGTTACGAAGAAACCGTTTCTTAATCCTATGTTTTCATAGGATTGTGGTGGTAAATTCTATCATTTAGAAAAAAGTTAATGGAGAACAAATAAAGCACCTTGAAGACTTGTCTGATTATCATTGTAACGAAATTACGTTTTATGTTTAGTACGTTCTGAGAACTTGAAATTTTTCCTCTTGCTTGAAGACAAAGAGCCTAGCTTACCGAGGAGTGAGATTGAAGAAGGTTTAAATCAACTGTAAAAAGGTAAAGCAGCAGGCATTGACAATATAACATCAGAATGAGAAAAGATGACAGATCCCTTACATAAAATTTGTAATATGATCTGGGAAAATGGCGAATGGCCTACACAGTGGACTCAAACGCTAATTGTAGCAGTTTCAAAGAAAGAGAATCTGCTTAAGTGCACTAATTACAGAATTACAGAAGTCACTTAAGCAAGATAATACTTAGAGTCATAAATAACAGACTGAAACTGTTTGCAAAGTAATTTATCGCTGGGTTTCGTAAGGGCAGAAGTACTATTGAACAGATGATGAATGTGAGAATTGTTTTATGAGAAATTCAGGGATCATCAGCAAGAATTGCATCACAATTTCATTGGCTTTAAAAAAGCTCTTGATAGGGTTTGGTGTGAGGCTCTTTGGGCAATTATGAAGAAGCATAATATACCTTTTGATATTGCGGACATATTTAACCGACTGTATGAGGAAAGTAGTTCTGCGGCTGTGAACAGTAGTGGTTTGGGGGAATAATTTAAGACAAGTGTTGGTGTGCGTCAAGGGTGCTTGTTATTCCCAGGATTATTCAATATCTTCCTAAAGCAAATTATGATGGATGAGCTTGAAAACTTGTATGCAAGAGTCAAGATAGGTGGGAGAAGAATAAAAAACATCAGACTTGCAGGTGATATTGACTTGATGACTGGAATTAAGCAAGTACTGCCGGAGTCGACAAACCAGTTAAATTCAACAGCAGCTAGATATGGAATGGAAGTTAACAATGAGAATGGTAATATCATGACAACTGGAGAACAAACACATGGAAACAGTGATATGAAAGTCCGATCAAATGGAACAGAGGTGGAAGCAGTAAATATATTCCGCTTCCTTGGCTCAATAATTAATACTGAGGAAAACTGTAAATTGGAGGTCAAAGAACGAATAACAGTGACAACTACACAGCTGGCTAAATTGAATAAGATTTGGGACAGCTGTAACATTAGAATGAGAGTCATGCTAAATCTTCTACATTCCTTAGTTTCATCAATATTCTTGGAAGTTGCGAGACCTAGTTGTTCACAACTAGTATTGAAAGGCACATAACGGAGTTATAATGCTCAATTGAATGCGAAGACTACCACTCTCATGAATATGTGCTGAATGAAGCTGAAAGGCTAGTTGGAAGGAAACAGCAAGAAGGAAGCTACAATGGTTGATTTGGCCACATTTGCAGAAAGAAAAGGATTTTTAACAATCATCATAGCAAATGGAGAAGTCAAGGGTACAATAAGAAGAGGGAGACCCAGAAAGAACTGACTAGGTAATTTGAAACTATGGACCAAGAAAATTGTTGAAAATTGCATAAGAGAAGTGGAACAACAAGAGCTAGAGAAGGAGAACGTAAAAGAATGCAAGTGCCCCACGAGTAGACATGACAACGGGAAAACCAAGCCGAATGTAGGTAGCTATGCTTATATTTTAAAATTACCTAAATATGGTTATAATTTCTATTAATATTTATACAGAAATGTTGATGATATCATGAATCTCGTTATTAAAATATGTTTTTGTGCAATAGCGTGTTTTTTTTTGTTATGCTTTATTTTGTAACCTTGGAGTGCTCAAAGCAGTATGCTTTTTTGTCATGGAAAACTCTATGCAAAGCTTTGCCAGGATCAGTATCAATTTTTGACATCCTGTAAGACATGTTGAGAACTTACCCTGTATTTTTTCAAACTAGCCCAGACAATGTATTCTAGAGGTAGGTACGCATGTGTTAAAAACAGCCCCATCTTTCAAAGATTAAGAATTTCTTGAAAGACTGTCTGAATTTAGAAGATAATTCCTAGACATCCAAAATCTGAACACTTGCTTACAGACTCATTTTGGACGTTCCTTAAAACTTTTTGTTATAATCAGCTTAAAAAATTTAAGTTATTTTGCTAACAAACAGACAAACAAACAGACAAACAAACAGTCAAACAAACAGACAAATTGAGATACGTAATGATACTGTAGGTTGAATTTTCTATTTTGGAATGTTTAATTACAGAAAGTTTTCAAATGTTATTAATAACATGTTTTAAGGTTTGCATAAAAAGGCAAGCAACCCTTGAGTTTGTAATATTGAAATAAAGGGATTTAAATACATAGCAAATATATATATATATGTAATATTTGATATTTATGTCAAAATCAAAAAAGACATGGAGATTTAGTTTTTAACTACAATTGTTCAAATTTCAGGAATTGGAAAATAAATAATACTACCATACCAACAAAAATTATGCTGACAAAGAAAGGTTCTTTCTCGTTTCAAAAACTGCATATAGACAACATTTGTCATACTAAATTCCAGTTTTTTATCTCATTTTTATTACAAATTAGATAAGTGTTATCTGTTTTATACATTTGACGTACATTAAATTGCTTATATTAAATAACGTTACGAAAATATGACTTAACCCTCATCATGACCAGTCAATTTATCACTTTTTGAGAAAATGCAATAATCTTTCGTACATGGTAAGTACAACATAACCATAAGCTAAATATACCCTGGCTTCATTTCCGAAAACTCAAATATCGACGATCATCAGCTGCTTACAAATAAGATACATGACATGGCAAAATGCATATTTGTTTCTGCTATTAACACGAGAGAATAATGTCGGACGTGACGTCGTTTGCTAGGCATCCTCAAGTAATCATTTTTATAAATTTAACAAGTAAAGAAATAAATACAAATAAGTAATAAATTGTCGCAGGACTAAAGCCTTCTTTGTTGAAAATTCGCGGGTGGATTTTTACCTTCTTCAAAATGGCGGTAAAGTTAAAAATTTATTTTATTTTAAGTAATAAATTACTTAATCAGTCTTTTGCAATTGATGCTTATGTCTAAGCCATCAGAATGCTGAAATTCATTTTACTACAAAATTATATCACTCTGTAGAGTTGCGGTAGTAAGTAATTTATTGATTGTTTGGCAAAGATCTTGTTATCAGAAATATCGCTGCTCTTCTAGCTTACTTTTCTCAAGTTATCTTTTTAAATTCTAGTCTCAAGGTTAAATGTTTCCATAGATTGTGAAGAATTGCAATTAATGAATTAGTGTGACACTTTGTACAGTGGTCAATATTCCCTGTTCCAGGAATCGTAAATATCTTGTTACATCTTCTATGGTCAGGTAATTGCTTTTTGTAAAGTTATGTTGAAGTTAAATAAGTGCAATTAGTTATTGCAACATTCTTTGTAGTTTGGCTTCTACGATGATATTGACCTTTGTACTCCATTTGAACAACTTCGCCCATGTCTTTGCCTCTTTATTTCTTTTTTCTCATAGACTGCTAGGATAGACTATCAGATTTACAGAAATCTTCAAAATTGTTTATAAAGTGTTTTTATATCGCAGGGCACCATGGTCTAGAGTTCTGAAAATAATGATTTTGCTTTCCTGTTCCTTTAATTCAGAACTGTAAAAAAAAGAGAATAATAACAACAATAATATCTATATACACATATCTAGTGAATATTTATTCTTGCAGCAATTGTCATCAATCTGCCCACAATTTAAACTTTCTACACAGGAAAATGACATCAAGATCAGCTATTGTCGTCAGTGCATTATGACAATAAAATTTTTTAACCTAGCTTTCCAATTTGTTCATTATTGCAACCCCAAGCAAGTTGAAACGTGGTGAAAGGGATATTCCAGGGAAAGTGATCATACTATCATAATGCAATGTAACATGTGTAATATGTTACGCGCTACCATATTCTTTAGCTCTTAAATGTGAGAAAGTTGTACGTTAAAGTCTAAATTAAATACACCTTTTTGGCTTTTAATCTAATTTGGATAGCCCCACCAGTCAAGTATAGTTTGCATATTTTCTTGCATCATAAAAAGGAAGTAGCAAGACTGCTTACCATGGTCAATCTGCAGTCTTTCGTTTGTTGAATTCGTTACATGAGATATCAATCATGGTTTTTTCAATTACCCTACCTTCGTTTTATAAACAAGTGGTGTGTTTAGGCCTTGGGGGTAACACGGACGTGTAACAGAGTGTAATAACAATAAAAAGTTCATAATAAATTTATTTGATGACAACTGTGACTTATAGAAGCGTAGAAATATGGTTTCTTTCGGTGGCAAAGTAGCATATAGTGTGCACAGCTAATTAGTGTCAGCGTGTATGTGTGTTAAAGGCCACGCTTGTTTATTTTGAGGTTGAGATTTCAGTGATGTTTACTATCTGTGGCTTAATTAACCGTTGTTCATACGATCGTTTGTTAAATATTAATGATGTATCTAGTTTGAGTGTAGTATGTAAATCCCTATGTAAAAGCTTCAAATACGAGGTGATCCTGATATTACAGGCGGTGAATAACCAGACTTGTTTAAAGTGTATGTGCAACGCAATTTTATAAATTCTATTTTCATCATTTCAGACTTTAATGCTTACTTGAAACTATGAACAAGATATCATTGCTGGGAAAGATCTCTTCGAGGGGTAAAACAAGGGGTATTGTGATGGGGGTGATGCGACAAATGTACATTCTTGATGACGTCATGCCGAGGAACAAGTCAAAAACAACAACAGGCGAGTTAAACAGTTCCGTGCTGTTTTCTGTTAAGGCACGATAACTTTTGATTGAAAATTACTCCTTAATTATTAGTAAAAATACACTGTGAATCAGTTGATATTTGGATGAGGCAAATTCAGAAAATATTTTAAAAGTCACGTTTTCAAGTATACCTTCGATTGGGGTTTTTGCCATTATAAAATCCATTACAAAAGAGCATGATATCAATGAAGCAGAAATTGCTTATGTCACTGAATTTTACGATGAAATTGGTACCGTGAAATTATCAGCCCAACTTGGCTTATTTTGCACCACGACGGTGCAACACGAGTTTCAACTATTCGAAGACATTTCAACAGCTGCGAAAAGTCATGCAAAGGATTTTCTCAAATCATAAGAGTTTATAAGACAACTGATTCACGTCAACCTTGCAGTATTGGATCTGGAGAAAGCTTCTTCTCGGCAATTCGCCGTATCATAACATGGCTAAGGTCTGCAATGAAAGAACAATGTTTCAATAGTGTTTCTGTTTTGAATAGTCACTACAAAGGAATGATAATTTAGATCTAATTGCTATTACAAATACTTTTGCATACAATGATAGTAGACCTTCAAATTTTTGGTCGATTACCAATAAAGAATTGTGACAAGTTAATTCTAGATAGAAATTATTAAATTCAGTCTTGAATTAATGCTGTATGTAAGCTCATACAGAATAAACCCAATGCCCCTGTAGCTCGGTTGATTTTCAGCCACTCCCCAATCTGAAATTTACTCCAAGGCCTCTGAGATTGGGTTATTGTCAAACTCTTGTTAAGTACTAATTTTTTTCACCATTGTCCTTCATACAAGTATCTTCAACATCCTCTTTGATATTGGTTTGAAGTAAATGATCCTCGGTATGACGTCATACAAAAGCAAGAAATTTAGCCAGTGAAATCATAAAAATTCTGAATTCGGCCTTAAAAACCCACACGTATACTTATCAAACGCAACCATGTGACATATCAAAATTTTTCGTTTGATATGAATTTTCTATTCATTCAAAAAATACAAAGGTCAAATTTATTTTCAGATGCACTTTTAAGTAACAAAGTTTTTGACTAATTGCATTTATTTTTATAGATGTATATTTCATTACATAAACATAATTTTCATTTGACGTTTCGATTATTTTAAATATTCTTCAGTTCTTTACATATGTTTTTCAACCGACACAAGTTCTGTAATATGTTTGTTAAGAGTGGAAAATTACCACGACAGCAGCACTAAGAGAGAGCTGACCGGGTTGACACTGATGAAGAGTAAAGCCGAAATACAGAAAAAATTGATATATATTTATGCATACATATGCATGTACATCTATGCATTATATACAAAATTTAGATTACAGAGTCCACATACTTTCAGGTGGTAGTAGTGTTTCAGTTGCAAATTATTGAATAAATGAATCAGAGGCCCTGCTTCGAATCCACGTATGGATACAATTCCTCGTTACGCTTTAGCAATGACTGCATATTGGTAGAATGCTCGCTTTGCGTGCGAAAGGTTGCGTGTTTGAATCCCCGACCGGGTCATACTAAAGACGTTTTATAAAATAGTGCTTAACGCTTAGCACTCAGCACGTGCTGCATAGATTATGGTTATAAGTTATACAAACAGCACAGCTGGTTGGGCAGCGCACCCCTCCCCCCAGTGCAGATTTCACTGTGCTTGCGCAGCTGTGTGGCGCAAACACGCAGGAAAAGGAGATGAGTGCCGCCCTAGTATGGTGTGGGAAAGATCGTACATGTTTAGAAGTGACATTGGACATTGCTCAAAGTAAACTTGGTCAGATAGAGGTTAAAAACACAGCAATATACAGTCTTGCTTAGATGGGAGTATCATATGCCGTTTGCGCCTGAAAAATGCAATAAAAAATGGAATTAGAACTTTTGATTTTTCATATGTGTAAAAAAATATATACAACTGTTTCCTTCAACTACCAAACTGTGCCGTCTGTGGCGATAATCAAAATGGCAGTTGAGTTGGTTAAAAATGTTCTCCTAAACTCAAAATCAGTACTTGACATTTTTTGTTCCTGATCTATTTTGATACCGTACACATCAGAGTAGACATGTGAAAGATGAACGTAGCCTTGACCTTTTTTAAACAGACTTACTATTGTATTAATCTCTTTTCAAGTAAACCCAGCTATTGGAGTCAAGATAGAATCTTTCCTGGTATCTGCTAAACTGTTCTTCATCTCTTTATGCCAGGATACACAACACGTTTCAAATGCACGTTAAAAGTAGGAATATTACAGAAGATGCAAGCATTACCTCTTCGTGAGAAATGTAATAACGTATGCAACCAAGAGACTATAGCAAATGTAGTATAGTATTTAATTCTCCAGGACTTTTAAACACTTACATCTGTCTCTCTGGATGAAAGCAGACTTGATCAATTTTAAACTGGAGAGGTACTCTCAATACTTTTTTTTGCTCCTAAAATATGCAAAAAAGGCATGTTTATAAAAGTTTCAATGTTCTTTGTGAACATTGGCTTTTGAAAGGTAGATCGTTGCTACCCTATACTATGTTGGAAAACAGTTTTCCTTATCCTACTTGGATAATGAGATATTCATTTAACAGTAGTTCTATAATATATACTCGGATTCCTCGGATTGGATTAAGTTTGTTTAAATATTTCAATGCTATTTGTAAGTTTAGTAGTGGCATCATGCCATTGTCTCAGATGCCTTAACAAGCATGATAGTAAATGTTACCCACTCAGTCCTCGATCGTATAATAAGCTATTTAATTCATTTGTTAGGGTAAGTTATCCGTATTAACAAAAGTACGCACCATTTTTAAATTATGTATATATTGTAATCAGAAAAGTATGATTCTTATTCCTTAATTTTCATGTTTTGTGAACAGATACACGGTTCTTGTGTTTTATCATAGTACTTCCCACTTTGACATCGAAATTTTCTGGTTCCCCTTTACTCCCATGTCAAACAATATGACGTTTCTTAGACCCCCTCCATATGCCAGTTATCGTTATCTCAGGACTCTGTATAACATGGACACAACACACACATTACAAATGTTACGTTGGCTACATTAATCCATGGAACTTTTTTAACCTGGAAAATGTTTGCTTGACGGCTTGTTGCCATGAAATTTTGGTATGTTTTTACTGTTCCTTGTAGATCGTGGTTTTAAAACACAGTGAGAGGTCACAGCTTTAATTGTAAACTTCTAATTCCCGTTTATTGCTTGAATCACAATCTTTGTTGTGGTCTCCTAATTTGCTATAAAAAACTACCAATTAAGTGTTGCCTAGTACCATCAATAGGGATTGAAAGCAAGCATTCCTATCAATACAAGAGAAAACCTTTTCGTTAATTTGCAAAATACAATAATTTGTTACCGGGAAAACATGTTTATTTGCGAGACTAAACATAGATACGCGTCTTAATAAAGTGCCGCTTGCATTCAAAGTTAACACTTTTTTGCCTAATTTACATCAACGAGGTTCCAATGTGCTTGCTCATTTAAGAAACCAAATGAAATTGCCATGTTCCTCATTTATCTTAACATCTACGTGATCGTAGTGATCCAATTCTCTTAATCCGTAATGAAGAGTGTGTCACTTGAACTAAATGTCTACCGACAGGTACTAGTGCAAGAAGATTTCAAAGTTGCGAAATTACATGACTAGAGACATTGCGACGGATGTAGTAAATCGCTCTCTGCAAGCTTTTGAGGGGGGCTCTCTGGAAAGGTAAATTTCAGCGCCATCGCACATGAACACGTCCGGACGGACACACTCTATTATCGGAAGATCACCTTTGCCTGAAATTGTGTCCTTATTTGTTCATTCAGTAATATGTATTGAGTTTGAGTTCCGTTTTTAAATATCATTTGGTTTCACCCTTGTCCTCTTCTATTTTTATATAATCGTTAGCCATGGATCACTAACGTTATTAACAGTAGGAAAATTTCAGTCTGAAATGCACTTCAGGGATTCTTATTGACTATTGATAGTACGTTATTGATGAATGGATAACTTTATTAACAGATAAATGGATTATTTCATTGCCGTCAGCTACAACGTGGTCACACTAAATTGGCTATGTGGCTGTTGATCTCTCGCCTGGCTAATGGGGCGTGCACCGTTAACATCCCCAGTCGTAATCCCAGTAACAATTTCCTATCAGGGTTGAAAAAAGATTGAATTCATTGCTCGATACAAATCTTGTTTGTTCAACATTCTTGCTTCCTGTTGAGATTTGGTCACTTCATCGTCTAAATCAAAAGCGTCGGCCTTTGTGTGATCTCACCACATGTTGTCCAAGGGAATGTTGTATGGATCTCTTGTGGGTTCGTATGACAAGTAAGAAATGCTGTTATCTCACTTTGTACCAATTAAAGAGATTTTTATAAGACACTTCATCTCCCTTTAAATATTTCATTTGCTGTCTCTCTTTAAACAATGATAATTCACGTCAAAAGACATCGGAACTCATTTTGGTTCACATATGAAACTATTAATGAGTCTTAATTCAATGTAAATCTTCATCTCTTGTTGATTTTAACCAGCGAAGGAATTATATGTGAGCTTTTAAAGGCATGGTTATGTTTCCTCTACATATCAAACAACACCATGTCACATTATTTCACACATATCGTACTAGAACTAACGAAAAAGTGTCTAAAATGAGCGATCAAACCAAGGCCAGACAGGTAGGCCCCTTTTCAACTTATTCAGATCGTCAATTGCACGCAATAAGAGAACATTTGCGTATATTAAGGTAGTAGTATACTTGTAGTATATATGATGATTCGATACCAAGAAACGACTCATTACACGTCAAAGTGAGAAGTAATCAAGGACAATTTCATGTATATATGCTTGTATACTTATCAATATACAATAAATCCTCTGACCAGATGGAGCTCTTTGAATGGATATTTGCAAATGGTTCAGAGGATGGCAATAAACAGTGAATGCCAAGAATGATGCTGAAATGAAAATGCAGTCAATGCAATGATAATATTTTAGAAGTATATAGCATCTAATGCGAAAAAACGAGAAGTGAAGTCAAAGTGTAAGCGGCAGAAGTCGATGTTAAAGGTATGGACATTTAGTAGCACTGAGAAAGCGACAAAAAGGAAGGTAAATCATGAATGTAGTGACTTCTAAGGGAAATAATCTGGGAGATAAGAAAAAATTATGAGCCTGGAAAACCGACTATAGAGTAAGAAGACCTCACAATAACATTGTCAATTTTTCTGTGAAGGGAACTACTTTGCCTTAAGAATTTTAATTACGTCTTAAATGTTTTTTGATAAGCATTGGAGACTAATACTTTTATTTCTGGTCGAATTCTGTTGCTATTTTAAGTCGACACAATACCATAGTCGAAAAAGTGTGTCATTAACTCGTTTGTTTCAGGGATATGGATCTAGTTTTTTATCCATTCTCTGCGCTCGTCATTCATTTTTCATTCAAGTCTGAAAGATAGTTTGTGTTAAAGCACAAGCAAAACTCGTTATATATCTCTTTTTTCACTAATAGAGCAACTGCAACCCAAAGCAAGCCTCTTCAAAATTATGATTCATGCACAAATAACTTGCGTCGTTCTTTTCGTCTTGTTTAAGTGGGCAGATAGTCTCAAGATATAATTGATCAAAGGATAACGTTTTGACATTGGTTAATTACAAATAGAAGTTATGAAACAAGGATATCCGTAAAACAATTGAGACAAATTGAGCGGCCAATTACAAACAATAATCCGTCCTTAAGTAAAAAGCTTGAATTTGAGTTGGATTACAGAAAGCAAAGGATATGTGTATTCTACTTGTAAGTTACAATGCTGTCTTATTCATGCTATCGATGTCTTGGATTAAGATATTTGCATCAACCTAAGTACGTTAATAAATTTGTTTGGTTGAATAGGACAAAACAAAGCTTTATTTTTTAAGTGCCAACATAAGAACATTTCAGTTATGATACCGTTAAGTAAAGAAAAACGAAAACAAACAACAACAGCAAAACAAAATCCAGAATAATCTGAAGATTAGAACCGTACAACATCACAATTAGATGTTTTTCTTCTACGGTACTATATGTAAAATGCCACCTACTAGATGCTGACGTAAACTACATCAACCAGATATAAAAATCAGCAGTATACCAGGAAAGGATCAAATATATCAAAACAAGTTAATCCAATTAGGAAGAGCCAGGTCTTCTTTTCATTGTTGTTTATAAATCTGATTTGTGTCAGTGGGCGTGGCCAAGAAAGCTTGAAACAAGAAAAGACAAAGCAGGAGATTGGTTGACATTTTAGGAAAACAGAAGACAGAACAAGCCTTAACTTGAAATATACTCTATTAGTGTATTTGCGCTGCTCTAGTACATGATATGTTGTTTTGATTCGGCGTCGAATTGCGATAAACAAATTAGTAAATTCGAAATATTAATCAGGATATTGTAGTAAAGTATTGTGAGTAGTTCTTCGAGTTTGTACTTCAAAAATGCATCATGACCCATTGTGTCCTTGGAAAACAACCAGATGGAGATCATATTTCCTACTTCTGGTAAATAAACTAAATTCTCCTAAGGGAATGTTCTATGGGTTTCTTGTGGGTTCGCATGACAAGTACGAAATGCTGTTATCTCAATTTGTACCAATCAAAGAGATTTTCATGAGACACTTTATCGTCCTTTAAATATTTCATTTGCTGTCTCTCTGTAAACAATGATAATTCACGTCAAAAGACATCGGAACTCATTTTGGTTCACATATGAAACTATTAATGAGTCTTAATTCAATGTAAATCTTCATCTCTTGTTAGTTTTAACCAGCGAAGGAATTATATGTGAGCTTTTAAAGGCATAGTTATGTTTCCTCTACATATCAAACAACACCATGTCAAGTCATTTCACACATATCGTACTAGAACTTTTTCGTAGCCAAAGTGGCGAAAATACAACATGCAAGTGAAATAAGGTTTCTACTATGACCGTGAGAATCGAATAGTGACAAATTGTCACGAGCCGTGTTGGTGTCTTCTTGGCATGTTGAAAATCTGCATGGTGCGTGGATGACTCGCGGCCAAATCAAGCACATGACTTTTCCCTTGTTTTTCTTCTGATTTCAATTGAAATATGAATGAGTGGGACATCATTGTAAAATTTTACTGATTCATTTCCGCGTTAACATGTATTGCATCGCTTAATGTGGGTGCAAATTAATTATTTTGCTTCAAAAATAACATTTATTGACAAACAGTAAACACAAGGCAATTACCTGCATGTGAGGGCTTAAAGGTATTTATTCTATTATAATTTATTAGGCCTAGCAATTTCCAAAGAACATTAAATCAAGTGTTGAATTGATACATAACAGTAGACCAAGGCTTAGTCTCGATAAAAATGTACAACTCACCTAGTAGTTTAATGGCTTCGCCCAAACAAGTGCTAGTTGGCTTTGTTTTCGTTATTACCATTTTCGCATTTGTTGCAATGATCTAGCGTTTTTGACACGAAGAAGATCAAATTCAAACAATAGATATGTCATAAGTATAACAAAATAATCAAACCCATATTAATAGATATAAATTTGCATAAGCAAACATGCATGGTAGAGTCATCATTGCTAACTGACAGAAATATGATCAGACAAATTATGTATGAAAAGAAGAAAAAGGATAGGGGTTAGGATTGATCCTTGGAGAACTGCAGTTTTGCTTGAATGGCTTGAAAAAGACAACATTTATCTTTCTTTTGCATAAAAAGGGAAGGTAGTGTCTAACTTTCCACCAAACAAACCATAGGACAAAAGCTTTATTACAAATCTAGTATTCCCAAACGTGTCAAAAGCCCAAGAGATTTCCTAGCTTCACCGGATACATTTAAGGATCGATGAACACACTTAGAAATGACAGCTAGAAGGTTAAAAGACCTATCAGCACAAAAGCATCATTATTATGAATTAGTAAGCAGACAACTAGAATCAAGATGTTTTGCTTGAAAAGACTTTAATTAAGGACTCAAAGACTGTACTGATGGCTAACAGGACTAATGGCTTATGACTTTGAGGATTAGCTCTCTTTCCGCAGTTCTAAAAGACAGGAATCATTGTTCAAAATTTGGAAGGGAAAGGAAAATATGATTTCCTGATACACTTGTGCAAGAGATTAGACAAGACAGGAGGCAGCTCAGGAGAACAGTTTCAAATAACAGTAACTTGTATATCATAAGTTCCAGTTGCTTCCGATGGAATTAACCATGACGTGTTTGATGCAATCTCAGATAAGGAAGCATGAAAGGAGTACGATTTGAATTTCCATAAACAGAATGAGTCATTGAGAAAGATTAAAATGGTATACCAGCTCTCCTGTTTCCCAACTTTTTCTTGGCTGAAATCAGCGTGACTTCAGGATTATCTGACGAGATGTAAGTGCATGGACACCTAATTTTGTGCGACATGGCAATACAGAGATAGACACGATTTAAATGTTGATAGGTCATCCTCTTTTCATCCAACTAAAGAGTTTGTGCTTCTAACTACCAGTCGGAGAGTAGCAGCCAGGAAGGTACTCAAGCCAATACCCTCACTCAGATCAGCAAAAAGAACAGAGATACATGTAAACAAAGCAAACTGGTTGATATAGTCATCACAGGCACGTCGATGCACCGGCATTCAACACTCTAGCCGGAAAAAAAATCTGAGACATAAATCAACTTCTTTTCAGGAGAAAAAGCAAGAAGGAGTTGACAGGCAGGCGATAGGTGAACCTATCTATTTCTTAATGCATTTTGTCATGGTCTAGAACTCTAGGAAAGTTACTAACAAAACTCAAGAGGTCTGCCTTACCTATGACGTAAATTAATGCCTATTGGTTACGTTGTCAGTACTGACGTGGTTGGTTGATCACCAGTTCAATATTTTATATGTCTTGAGCTTCAATATGTAGGAGGTTGGAACAGCAAAGCAATACCAGCGTTGAGGATATCTCTTTGCAAATTTCTAAAATTTTCCCCAAACGCCTTCAAAACAATTTTTGCAACGAAATCTTTATATGGCTCCTCAGACCAAGATCTTTCCGTTAAAATTAATGTAATAATGTTTATTTTCAAGTTTATTTCAAATTTGGTTATCCTGTTTAAATATTAACATAAGGCAATTTTATTTAACTTCATTGCTCATAGTTATGAGGAAATGTGGTTATCACTTGGTTCAACGGTTCTTCATGTAACAGTAAAACCATAAATTCTAGATAGTAGATAGTAGGAAAGAGCTTCTAGAAGGGTTATAGATCTTATTTCGTGACGAATGGTATCTGATAAAGCAGTAAAGTTTCTCCTACGATGTCTCCG
Source organism: Chironex yamaguchii (assembly GCA_024741275.1). NCBI lineage: Eukaryota > Metazoa > Cnidaria > Cubozoa > Chirodropida > Chirodropidae > Chironex > Chironex yamaguchii. The sequence continues at coordinate 3,924 of JANTCA010026129.1, read as the reverse complement.
TAAGTTCCATTTCCAAGCAGCATAGTCCCATTTTTGCTGTCAGAATCTACTTGCTATCAAAGACTTGATTAATTTTTCGTTTCCTACGTATGGGTTGAAACTCAACGATAGACAAGGTGAAAAATACGAAAATCCCCAACAATAATAACATCAATAACATTAGCTTAGTTCACTTGTCATGGAGCAAAAACTAACTGAAATATTTAACGAATTACTTCCGCAATTCGTGAAGTTTTTTAGTTTGTATCTGTGACCGTGTACTTTCAATCTTCCTAGAAAGTTTATATCACATTGCATAATCTGCTACATAAAGTGTGTTTGCTATGCTGAAAGCAATCGATTTATACACATCTACTAATTTATTGTTGGTATTTTAGATTCCTGTGTACATGAACTTCTATCAGAGATCGACTAGAGTGCCAAGAATTTAGTTTTTTTATCTCTTAATAAAATGTCTGGACAATATCGTACTTATACGTTCAAACGAGAAAACGTGTTGAAGAAACAAAATATCTTGTATATGAAGGCCAACTTGTACAATTCCACCAGATCACATGTATGGTACAACTCATAGCTAGGAATACGATTGCAACGACGAGAATAAAAATGCCAGTTGTTGGGGCAAAAACAGTTTTTGACAAAATGAAAATCATATTTACTTTAGCAAGAAAGTCTCTCCCTATAGAGACAGGAGCTTTATCATGGCATGAGTCGTATACTTTTTATGAGCTACATTTCGAGAGGCGCTTCTCCCATCATCAGGCTACTAGAAATGATATAGTACAGCCATTTTATTCGTCCTCAGTGCGGACGTCCGTGGTGACAGGGATTGAGAAGCCCCGAGAATTGGCGCCATAGCTGTGTTGTGAATTTTGTTTTTTTTTTACTAGAGCTGGAAACCATATTTCTGGAAGACTGTAAGATACGCTATGATTTCTGTGTTGTAGGGAGTGGATGGTTTCCTTACGTTTTCTTTTGTGTTGGTCTCCTTATCTATAATTTTCTTGTTGTCCAAGTCAAAAGTATAGTTATGCGTCCAACAGTGGTCAGCTATTTCATACTGTTTGGTATCACCATTCTGAACAGCACTCTTGTGCTTTTTTCTCTTGGCCTCAAGGAATGTCTTGACTCACCAATGTAGGTAGCATAACAGTCCTCACAATCTAGTTTGTATACAATGCCGTTGCTTTCTTCTAGAGGGACTGGATGCTTTTGTTTTGACAGCATCTTCCTTAGAATGGCCGTTGTGAAGAAAGAGCACTGGATGTTGTTTTGTCTGAGAGCCCTTCTTAACTGTTCACTTGTGTACTTCACGTAGGTAAGGCATATGTGCTTCGGAGGTTCCGCCTCTTGATCAGCAGCATTATTAGACCTGGAGGTTTTATGCTAAGCTACCTGGACATCTTTTGCTTGGTATCCGTTTGACAGGATAACCTTCTGTATGTGTCTTTCTTCTTTTTTAAAGTTATCTATATTGGATAAGACAATTCTTGCTCTTTCAAAAAGGCTTTTAATGACACTGTTTTGGGCACAGAAAGGATGCATGAATATTTAGCAATCACAGAGGATGTAGGTGCGCCCATTGGTACTCCGTTTGTTTGAGTGCATATTTCATTGTTGAACAGGAAACATGAGTTGGCAAGGAGTACTTTGAATAGGTCCAGGATATCTGAGGGTTTTAGTGCATTCCTTGATGGTAAAGAATCATCGAGACTAAGTAGGTCTTCAGCAATGTTAACAACGTCTTTGATTTGTATGCTTGTTTAAGGGGACGCGACATCAAAGGAGACCATGATTTCATCTGTTTGGACATGTTGTTGTTTGACAAAGTCTGCAAAGTTGACTATGTTACTGCAATGATGTGACTTCATCTTTGTGTATGGACGTAAGAGATCAGCTACGTGACATGAGAGTGAATGGAGTGGGCTTCTAGAGTAAGCTACAATGGGGAAAATTGGTACATCTAGTTTGTGTACTTTTGGTAGTCCACAGAACCGTGGTAGAGTTGAGTCTTGGGGCTTTATTTGGTGGTAGAGGCAGTTATCAAGGATGCCCTCCTTCTGTAAGGCAAGGAGTAATCTACTTACTCTGGTCTTTACATCATTTATTTGGTTACATTTAACTCTGGTGTAGGGTCCACCGCTAAGGTGATCATAACACTTTTGAATGTAGTCAGTTTTCTTGAGGATGACAGTTGAACGTCCTTTGTCAGCTGGCAGGATGCAGATTGATTTATCATCTTTTAGGGTCCTCATAGCACATCGTTCGTCTCTTGTTAGGTTATCTTTGGGTACCTTAGAATATTGTAAGGTGAGACTTGTCTTCGATCGAATGGTGTCTGATTCACTTTTGGACAGGTCTTTCAATGTAGTCTCGTCTATAGAGACAGTTTCTTTAGTAGGGATGTTTCTTGGAGTCGTAGAGAAGATCAAGCCTTTCATAAGAAGAGATTCCTCTGTTCTTGTTAAGGTATGACTGGATAGGTTGATTATCCAGTTTAACTTGACTTTCGGGATTGGTGCTGGAGACGACTTTCGTTGTTCTTGGTACCAGTTCTTGGTAGTGCTGAGTGTTTAATTTGGAACGACTCCATCTCTTGAATGTCTACAGTTGTAACCAGTAGAAAGACAAAGAAAGAAGGAAGAACTTGTGCAAAGAACATATGTCTGTGGATAGGAAAAGCTAGAAGTCTCAGAGAAAAGAAACGGGTGAGTGTATGGCAGTTAATGGAAGTCAGAGTCTAAGCTAGTCCATGAGGGTAAAGAGTCCCTAATATGTGGATAAGGCGTTTCTCAGTAGTGAGTCGCAGTGCACTTAAAGTCAGTTGTAATGTCGTGGTTGGTCTAGCAAAAGTGTGATGCTACAGGTGTATCACGATGATGGTGTATGTCACTCAGGTGTTCATCTCCCCACAACACCATCCAGAACAATCCCACCTCCACATCACCAACCACACTACCTGGCACACCCCCATGCCATAGACCACATCGTAAAATGTGCAAATTCACATACCATACATCATCCAACACAGGACCAACGGGCACTGTTTACATTCATCATAACTATCGATGAACCAGAACGAACTTAATGTACCTCATCAAGTGTACTAAATGTGACGTTCTGTATGTAGGTGAAGTGAAGCGCTCATTTTCTGAGTGTTTCCGTGAATACTTGGGCGTTTCCATCAATTCTATGTATGTATCAACTATGTTATGCGTATTCCTCGCTCTGTCCAATAACTAAGGCTTTGCAGGTCGAAAATTCGCGGATAGATACTATCTCCTTGAAAAGGGCGGTAAAGTTACAAATTTGTTTTATTTTATGATTGATTTAATTTCGCCTTCGAATTTTCGAAGTGCTACTTTGGGTAGTATTTTGCTTGTTAATTCCTAAGTGATAAGAGTATAAGAGGATGTCCCTCTTTGTCTTTTTGTTTATTCCTGGCTTATCTTTCACTTGCAATATGATGGTTTCATACCTGGATCAAGAGGCTAATCCGGATCACCACCAAAAATTAATCATCTTAAAGTTAGCCCATTTCTGACCTATCGTGAAAATTTCGATAAAATCCGTCCATAACGTTTTGAGTTATTTGTAACAAACAGGCAGACAAAGAGACAGAGATACAAACAAACAAACAAACGCGACCAAAAACATAACCTCCTTGGCAAAGGTAATAATATTTTCAGTGCGGAGCAACAAGTCGTTTAATTTTTTCCCCTTAAATGTATTATTGTAGAGGTTAATTGTGCGGCATCTTTCATTTGCCTCACTCTTGAAGTGAGAGCCCGATGTTGCACTGTCGCAGGCTGTTGCAGCCTAAGCAACGCATTGGCCCAAGTAACGCACGCTCTCATTTTCATGCCAATACATCAAAGTGAGGCCTATACGTTCATTTGAAGTATTCAGATTCTGGCTAACTTG
>JANTCA010026118.1:0-22579 GCA_024741275.1 Chironex yamaguchii | reverse complement strand
ATGATTTCCTTAGATTACCTTGTCCTCTCCAATTTACACAGTTTTAGACTTCACAGGAATCAGGTATTTTAAATAGCAAAACCCAAACAAGTACCTCGAAACTTCCTACGCCAAAAAGTGTGACTCCCAGTGCAACTGAGGGAATGAATTCAAATTTCGCGGCTTTTTGCCCTGAGGAAGTCCCCACATTGAATTTTCAATTTGACCACGCATCACGTGATCAAGTACTCGATCTAGTCCTTTTATATCTATGATTATTGCACAAGATATTGCACCCAAAAGTATGCATGAACTAAGTGCTTGCTTACAGCAGCTCCCCAGCCTTACATTTTTACTGCTTTTATGTCAAAATTTAGGTACAGATTTATCTTGAGCACAGCTCTAGAACAAAGTTACAACGCAGTGTTCTACTGAATCGAAACTAAACTCATTCTAGAAGTCTCAACAATAGTGCGCAGTTTGACGTAGACTTATTTGGTTCTCCTTAACACTCGCGCATAGCAATAAGTTGAAGGGGCAGACAAAGCCGGTCGGGGCATTAAAACGTTGTCTTGTGGTGGGCTGGAAGGTTATTTTCTAGTTATTTCTCTTGTTATTCTTTGTGAGTGCCGAAAAGCTGTATTGCTGGCTGAGGCAGCAATCATGGATTGATCTAGAAGGCTTTAAGCTTCTGTATAAAGCCCCTTTGCCTTCGACATCTGGTATGGTTTGGGGTGCAGAACGTAGGAGAATGTACAGACGTGGTCGGGGACAACTGTAAGAGTATGTGAAGATAATAGATGACTGAAAAAAATCACCCATTCAAAAAAAATCTATGCAAGAAAACGTGATGGGTGAGCTTACATGCAGATATACACACAAGACCCTTCAGGCAAGGAGAATTCGTTGTTGCTGAAGACTACAGTACCACTGAAGCTGAAAAAGACAGTCATGGAGATCGACTAATTGAGGGGGAAAAAGAGAAACATGCCCGAGATCAGCATGTTAGTGACTTTCATCATCATGTGTCGCTGTATCCACGTAAGCTAGCACATGAGAAATTACTCTCCACAAATTACGGTTCTTACAAGCAGTGTTTAAAGCATTAACGCTTAGTTCTGACCAACAAGTTAAAAAGTAAAGCCAACGTTTACCATGTCTTCATTTATTTCTGTTTCCCTCATGCCTTTTAGACATGTTTTTGATAAACCAGATTTTTTGACGTGCACAGATAGTTTTCTTCTTAATTATGGAGGTAATCGGCATTAAGGTTGTGAGTTGACGGGGCTTCCATTAAAGATTAAACTCTGTCGAGGTTTTGTGTTGTGTTTACAGACATCGCCTTGACCGCAAAAATTGCAAGTATAATTGAGAAGGCAATAATTTTATGAGAAGCAGAGACCCTCGTGTTTCTCGAAATATCTTTCCTTCGCTTCCTGCAACTTATTCATGTTTTTTGACGACATTCTACAATGTACAAGACCCAAAAAGACTCTAAAATAATACGAAAACAAGACCAGGCTCTGTAGGAAATGCTGTTCAGGGACATTGTTTGCCCTTTGTCGCATGGTTGCCATTGACAACGGGGCGTGTGACGTAACACCGAAATGGCCTATAATTTATATGAACAGCTAAGACACCAACGTTTTTAATACGTTTAGCCTGTCGAACTACAGTCCTTAAAAATTTCATACAAACACTGGGAAATATATTTATTAGATTCTTCCTTATTTGGCGTTTATAGATACAAAGAAAAGGCAGTCATTATGCCTAATTGGTTTGTATTAGATAGGCAATAAAGAGTTGTTTATCAACAAAATATTCTCGTCGTCTGTTATTCCGACGAACACGAGATAGCTAATCGATATTAAATTAGAAATAGAAATAGAGATGGAAGCTATCCCTGAGAATTGATAGAGGAATGGACACTCCACCGATGCCATAATTGAGTAGTAGTCCAGGGAAACTATAAAGTTAAGGCAAAAAGACAAAAGCACAAGTTTAAGGTTGCAATGGGCACAAAAAATATCAAAAGAAGTACGCTTGAAATAACATGGAAAGACAAAGACTAACAGCTTGATAATGGCTAACACCAAAAGTTAGAGATCATCGCACTTGTAATGAAACGAAAATTCAGATGGGTTGACAACATTGCAAGAACATCTGTTAAACCATGGACTAGAAGACTAACTGAGTAGGAACCAAAAGGATGTGAAAAGAGATCCAGAGGCAGACAGAAAAGAAGATGGATAGACGACTTTGACAGATATTTGGGAGTGAATTGGAGAGGAATTGCCAGTGACAGGTGGGGCAAATTGGCAAAGGTCTACGTACTACAGTGGACAACCATGGCTGGGAGTGATGACGATTAAAGTTCAGGACAATAAAATACACATGTAATTGAATCTCTGTAATACTCTGCTAAATTCAACCCAAACCTCCCCACATTCATTTTCCCTGTCCGTGCAACATTTAGACGTCTGAGTAACAAAGGACACCAGTCTTTAATCCCACTTGCCCCATCTTAATGTCCCCACAACCAATGAAATTGTTTTCATTAAATGGTCTGATATGCTAATGTCATTTGCTGCACTTTTAGTAAGCACGATGCCTTTTAATTTGAAATATGGCTGTTGTTTTCATGAATACCTTGGGTAAAATAATAAGTGTAATTCAAATCACTCCGTCATTGGTTCACAGGCACAGACGTATTGTTCAGTAACAAAAAACCCAAAAATGTCTAGTACTCATTTTAGGTTTATCACGATTATTACTATAAGGAATTGTGTATATTCACAGTACATGAAATCAGGGATGACTTGTAAAAAATTTAACAAGGGGGACTACCAGGGTAATTTCATGAGGGGGAGTGGTTTCTTACCCCCACGTCAATATTTTTTTAGATGCAAATATAATCGCCTTACGTCCTCCATTTGGGATAAAATCATCTTGATTATCTTTAAATTGTATCAGGTCCGATGCACTATCGAATGAACCTCCCATTCGATAGGGTATTAGTTTTTAGATTATTGTTTTAACTATCTAACCATGTAAGAAGGCAAAATTTGATTTGAAAAGTGGCAGTTTAAGCAAATTGATACACCCCTTTTAAACTTGTTTCGAGTAGGCCTCCGGGGCGCTCATATTAAATTCAGAATTTATGTGGGTTGGTGTTTATTTGCGGATGCATTTGAAGCATAGTAAACAAGGTACTGAATAAAAAATATCCATAACATAGGAATTTACGAGAAATTATGACGTTTTTTGAAGATGCTTACTCTTTCAGGATAATTTGTGTTTGCCATATCGAAAACCTACCTAGTTCTCTTAACAACTTATGTGATCACTTTGAAAATGTGAGACATTCTGGGCTCCTTTTAGATACTCTAGCCTCATTCTTGAATATCTACAATAAAATGTCCGGTTTCTTACACGGTCAGATATGTGATGTGATACTCAAATACGTAACCGGATATCTACGTCGTATATCTCGACTCCCAAAATTTTCGTTCTCTTTTCGCTAAAATCTTGATATGATTACAATGAGAAGTTTGTTTAAGAGAATTTTAAGATTTCGAAAGAGAAAATATTTGGTACCTCTCTCAGTAGGCCTAATTATTTGTTCTATTGTCATATTTTTTTGTTCTGAGCACATTTTTGTTTATATCACTCAAGATTAAAGAGCTAAACATTAACACTGTCAATAACAGTCTATGAGCTAGTCCATGTGAGGTGTTGGAGCATTTGATTATCACAAATTTGTTAAACAACGTAGAAAAGATATTGATACGGAACCTCTACAGGGGCATAACGTATGGTAGGAACATGCCAGAAACTAAGCATGCCAGAAACTAAGCATGCCAGAAACTAAGCATGCCAAGGCCAACAGGTACAGAATATAATTTGTTGTAGTTACTTACCTTGGATTCAGTAAGCTACTGATCCACAGTTCTTGCACCCGTTTACAAAATCATCAGTAGAAAATTGGTAAATGTGATTGTAGTCAACAATAAAATTGCATCTACTACAGACTTAAATGATTTGTCGTTGTTTCTGTACAGTACTGATATTAAAACCAAATAAAATTTCCCTTTGAGTGTGTGTGGTCTGCAATTTCTAAATACGAATTCAATTCCCTGAAAAGTTTCATAATATTGAGGAACACAGTTTGATATTTGTTGCAATATTTCTAGCAAAATATACACTACTTGTCCTGATCTGGTGGATTTCTGAGCAAGCCACGTATGATTGCCATACTGCTCCACATCAGAATGGACACATATACTCCAGATTAGGCTCATATTACTTCTGGAAGATTCTCTGTCCATTGCATTAAATTTTCAACTTCTTCATCTGTTGGGTCTTCTAAAACAGGGCTACATCTTGGAGATACCAACACTTCTTCTCCACCAGTATGATTTCCATCGACAGCGCCACTCCCAGCACAAACATCAAGATTTTCTCTGGAGGCAACAGGAGCTCGGAGGCCGGTACTATCTGAAGAATCTGAAAATTACCAAGTAAGAAATAATATTTAATGGAGACCTACAAAGATGGAAAGTTAAAACAGCATTATCTAGCGATGCTCAAGATTCTGTTGTCATTTTCTTGGTTTTTCCCCATCGCACTTACTTGCACTCTGCATTTATCGCCGTTAGCTGCATCAGTTGGGACTGGCATCTGGCAAGTGCCGCACAAATCCCCACCAATGAGAAACGATTCACAGCCATCTGTCCTGCAACTTCGATCGGACGCTGCCGATTGGTCGTTATCAGTTTTGAGATCTTGCACTACATGCCGCGACCACAAGAGCGTCGGTGAGTTGCATGGCATCCGTCAATACTTTGGTTGTTAGGAGATTGCTCTCGGATTGCTCCGGGGCTATCCTTGAGATATGCTCTAACCAACGCATTTGATAGCTTCTAACGGTGATCTCAATAGGGATCTGTCCACAGCAATGTGCTCGGATGAACATGTTAATCTTCTGGTCGTACTGGCTGACATTTAGACTCGTCCTCAAACATTACGTTTGAAACGACTCGAGGCGACGCATGTCACTGGCCGAATAGCTTCATGTTTCCACCTCGAACACTTTCATTTCTGTGGGAATCGAAATGTAGGACCTGACAAAGAACAGTCTACGTCAATTATAGCCCATCAGTAAGGACAATGCCATTTGCGCCAATAGCTTTTGCTAGAATCCAGTCTAGCGTGGTGTTAAAGAGAGACAGAGAAATGACAACTCTTTTTCACACCAGCGATGACTGGAAATTGATGGCTGACGTCAACACAGATTAGCACCACAGCCTTGGTGCCATCATACAGAAATTTCAGTAGAGATACCAGCATTCGTGGCAGACCGACATTCGGGGTCGATGCATGGAATCAAAGGCAGCCGCGAGTCGACAAACAGATTTTCTGGCTGAGATTTTGATCTACACATCTGTGCCTGCTTCCGAAACCCGCTAGAGCTACCCTGAGGCTGGTGTAATAGAGAGGGCTGTCCTGGAGCACAGGGCGGAGGTAAGACGTTTGCCTACTGAAGACAATAGACTGATCCCACAATAATTTTCGCACCCAACGTTTGCGCCTTTCTTGTATGTGGGCACAATTTCAGCGTCTTTCCAGTCCTCAGGAGGACTGTTCATTTCCCAGATATCGTGAAAAAGTGCACACAGAATTTCTCTGCCGGCTTTCAGTACCTCAGCAGGAATGATGTCAATGCCTCTTACTGTGTTGAAATTTAGGCTGGTTATGTCGCGCTTTACTTCCACAGGAGTTGGAGCATAGTCCGAGATCAAAACCGACTCATCATCTGCTTCCGTATTTAAGAGCTCTTCGTCCATTTGCAGAGGATTAGGGCCATTTGGCAATTGTTTAAAGTACTGTTGTACATTGGCAGCTTTCACCTTCAGGCGACTACTATCTGCCTTTTCCCGATGTCCGGCCAAGAGCTATTGGACTATGCAATATTTTGGGTCAGTAGCAAGTTTAAGTAATATTTAGGGTGAGCAGTTAGCTGAACCAAGCATACCAGATAACTATGAGACATAAAATTGTTTTGTAACAAAAAACACACTTACATACCATGTTTAGCAATCTTGAGTTGTTCTACTAATTGCAATTTTGTTGCTTGCAACTGAGCTATTTGCCCTAACTGCCATTCTCTGCTATGCTTGAATTTTCCGTACATGAGAATGTTATGCTCAAGTAATTGTCTTCTTAACTCTTCCTTAATTTCATCCTCTAAATCAGCAAAAGTACTGGGATCCACTAGTAAACTCTTTCGTAATACAGTCTCTGGAATCTGTTGTTTGCTACTGCTGACTGGTTGTGAAGTTGCTAACTCACTCCACAGGGCATGATAATCCTCAAAAGATATCTTCACAGAAGGCCTATTGCAGGAGCTTGTAGGGTGCCCACTTTCTTCAAGCTGAGAAGAAGGTTCCTTCTGACCACTTGATGTATTCAGAAAAGGCGGTAAACCAACTAAAAAAGTTGAAAAAGCACTACGTAAAACATGAATGTAACACAGAAGAATATGAATATGTTAATAAGCACTCATGTCTTAATTCAGGTTGTAACATTCACATGAGCATCATATTCTTAGAGCAGTATTTGAAGGAGGACATGAGAGACAGGAACCTTCAGAGTACTGACTAACCGTTTCTTTCAAACTTTACCTACACAACCGTTATTTTCCGAGCTTACAATGGAGGTACAGCCTCCTGAACCACCTCGTCTGCATGCTTCCACTTAAAAGCAGCCAGTGAGTGCTAACATTCTACTGGTTTGTCCCCATAATATGCTTCAATTTTTATCCTTTAAGTACCCAAACCTTTCCCATGAGGTTATGCTTTTGTCACATGCACACATTTTTTCATACCAGATGGATAGACATGTACGTATGTACCATTCTTGCACGTTTCTGGTTGTCCATCAACATTTGACCATGGCATTGTTTAACAAAAAGTACCAAGAAAAAACAAATAGCTGTTTAAGGGGCTACCTGGTCAGTATCTTGATGTTAGGTAAATCTGTCTTGAATACTACCATGTTTGACAAACAACTTACACAAAGGTTATAACACCTTTTCACAATATCTGAAGGATAATGATAATGATACGGATAATACAAGGATAATGATGACAAAGACAATGGTGATTATGATGATTATAATGACAATGGATTTCGTCAATTACAACGAATTGGCAATTTGCATTGACGCGTGCTATGATGAAAAAACAGTTTGACAGTAGATGCTTTCGGATGAAAATTGAATTACCGCATCTGACAGCCTTAATCAGAAAGTACTCATCAGCTCTCTCTGGGACAGTCGCCAGTGAGCACGAATGTAAAGTAGCATAAGAAATAACTAGTGGAAATTGACTCGCCTTTTACCCCAAAACGCGAGAAAAAAATTGTTCTTAAAATACAATCTGCTGCCACTTGGCTGTCATAGTCAACGATCGTCCACTGATGGGGATGTGGAGGAATCAGTGCTTGGTTTTGATCATAATGGGCCATAGTCAAATGATGAAGATGTCGTAAAGCACGACTAATTAGTAAGTCAAGAACTAACTAATAATGATGCTTGCTTCAAATGATCATACTTTTTTTGATGTCGGTTTTTCCTATTCAACTTAAGAATGATTTAAACTGGAACCGGGTTAGTACTCACCCCAGTCCCACCCCAAATTATTGGCTCCCTGACTGAATGAGTTGATATTTTAATTGAGCCACAGGATTTCCTACCAGGTTATAGGATACGTCTTAGTGAGAAACAAGTGGAGAAATTCTTTTAAGAATGCGGAAGCCTACAATATTTTCTCCTCTGTTGGACCTGATCACAGAATAGTATTAGCTAAGCTGAGGCTGAGTTTAGGAACAACTAGAAGCCCCCTGAGAATCCATGCTATGACTGGTCAACTCTCATAACAAATGAAGTGGAATATGCAAATTATGTTAAAGACAAGATGATTCAGCTTGCAGAGTCTGTTACGTATATCACTGTTAAGTATGGCCATTTCATTTGTGCTACAGGAGAAGCAGATGCTAATCTTCTACCTAAACTTCAACGTACAAAGAATCTCCCAAAATCAGATGATCCCAGAATATGCAATGCTAGAAAGGATGTTCAAACTTGCTATGAGAAGTACACTAAGCATCCATCGGAAGCAAATCAACTTGATCTTCAGGCAAAAAAGAGAACTCTTGAAAGAAACAGCATGTGTATTCTGATAGAAGAGGAGCAGCTTAGGATCCGTATATAACACATTCAAGATTTAGATCGTGAATGTCAATATAGGGCTGCATGGAAACTTGTCTATAAGGTCTCTGGTTGTAAGGAGCTTAGGAAAGGTCTCATGAAAGGATCAACAAGACAGGAACGCCTTGACAACTGGAAAGACCACTTCCAAGGACTCTTACAATGACCTCCCGATGTAGCCGATGAAGAAAAGGGTCTGCATATCGTTTTCTCTGATTTCGAAATCAGAACTGACAAGTTTAACATTGAGGAGCTGCAATGCGCTAGGCGGACACTTAAAGAGAACAAAGCTACAGAAGATAGGATTACAGAAGAAGCTATAACGAGACGTAACTTTGATGTGATACTCCTTAGCTATGGAAAATGTCTGTTGGAAAATAAGGAAAAGCAGACACAATTGTCTGTTATTGACATCGTTCCTGTACCAAAGTCTGGGGATCTCAGTCTTGGAAAGACCTATAGATGTATCAGCCTTATATTTATTGTAGTACAATTGGTTACAAATGATCCTCAAACAGATTTTCCCAGTCTTAGATCACCTACTGCTTCCTAACAAAAATGGTTTTCGACCAGGAAGAGGCACCACGACACAAATTCTAGTATTAAGACGTCTGCCTGAAGAAGTAAATTTGCAGAATCTGGGAGACCGTATCGTCTTTGCAGATTTCCAGAAGGCTTTGATAGTGTTCACAGAGCTAAAATACTCCAAGCATATGGAATTCTAGAAGTACTAGTGGATGGAATCGAAACTATCCATGTCAAAGTCACCTGATGGTAAAAATGACTCTTTTGACATTACAACAGGAGTACGACAAGATGACACACTTGCACCTTATTTGTTTAAGGTTGTGAAAGATTACATCTTAAGCTCTTCTATCGATGAACACTCACACTTTGGCTCTGATATAACTAAAAGGAGAAGCTCGAGACACCATAGAGTCTATCTCACTGACTGTGATCATGCTGATGGCCAAGCCATAATACCTTATAAGGTTGAGGAGGCCAAAAATCTACTGAAAGTGCTTGAGGAAGCATCGTCCAAGTTTGGTCTGCAACTCACTTCTAGCAAAACCACAGTCCTTGCATTTAATCCTAGTCAAGACCCTATCATCCAATCTTCTGAACAGAACACACTAGAAGTTGTAGATTTAAATTATCTAGGATCACACGTCACTAGTACTGAGCAAGAGATAAAGATTAGAAAAGCACTTGGCTTGGAATGCCTCACTTAAGCTAAAAAAATCTGGATTTCAGATATGACTAATACCCTATTCACATCAAGGAGATGATGTCCATGACGTCGATGTAACAGAGTTTATTTTCGGTTCAAATGGGCCCTAGGACCATGGATGCCAGACGTTCACACCTTCAATCTGATGGAGCTCACTAATAGACTTCAATAAGGAGACCCCATCAGTGAAAGATTGTTTTGAAAGTTGCAAGGGTAAATGGGACCTTAGGACAACAATGGAATTGTCCCTTAGAAAACCCATAGTATTTTCAAGTTAAAGAAAACTGGCACCCAGGAAAACATCTAATTAACAAGGAGGTAGACAAGGTTAAAGATTTGAGTGATTTTTGTGTTATTTTTTGGCTTGCTTTCTGTGTGATAGCATTTGCACTTACATAGTGTGTGCATGTCTGGAGATAATGTGTTATTTCCTTAGGTGGTGTTTTTGTCACTGATACTTTACTTTGATCTGTTGAGAGAGATTTGCTACAGATTTGCAAGTAAGTGATTGGTAGACAAGCCTACTTCACCATGTTGGATAACCAAGGTAATGCTCTTTCAACTGGTCTATAAAATATCTCTCTGATCTGATTAAAGAGAACAAAAGCCTCATATTTAATTATAAATCATGTACAAGAATGTGTTGCAAGAGGGTTTTTTTACTTTTTGCCCCAATATATAAACTTTGCTTTGCTATTTTTATCTTTTATGGCTAATTTATTTTGCTTTTGTCATGACAAAGTTGTATCTTTACATGTGTGACAACTACACCAGGTTGTTAGTATCTTGCGTACTCAGTCAGACTGTATTTTCAGTTGTATTACCTTCTGAAGCTAACAAACATTAGAGCAGGTAAAACACCTATTACACATAGGCTGAAAATAAACATTTTATAAACAATTGAATGAATACATTGTCAACAGCAGACTTGAGAAAACAGATATTGAGACTAACTGATCAAGGTAAAAGAATGCTCTCAATTTTACTTACCATCCAATCGCCTGCTGGCATACACACAATCTTTGACCATTTGAGAATACTGGTGTGGCGATGACCTATGCATTTCTGCAGCTTCTGTATTGACAGGATTATCAAACACTGGACATGCCAACATTGTCTATGAGAAATAGCAGGAGACATTAATTACATTCCTATCAATGCCTCATTTCACCTATTGGACACTACAAGTATAATACTCTTTTAGCATGATAGTAGTAACTTTCTCATTCATTTTACCATTCGACACAGATGGTTCATCCACTTTATGCCAGTAATCAAATGACTACCAAAATTGTTACTGAAAAAATATAAATAATCAAATTCCATGTAAAAATGAACTAGTAAGGTATTAAAGAGTCAAATATTGCTTCGAAGTAATAATGTATTTTTACTTTTTTATTGTCATGCCTGTTATTATAAACATGTTGTGATGCAATCATCAGTTATACATCATTGCCAACCCACTTGTTGTTCCAATTATAGCTCACAGATATAACCCTCTTCAAGCAAGTACAATATGTAGGTAACCATATCATTTAAAGTATGCCATCAAATAATCTCAAATCTTAGCACTATTATGTCATACATTTAAACACTAAAGGTGTAACACACTTTTTGACTTTTAGAGGTTGGCTGATATAAATGGTGCATAAAACATTGGCCGATAAGCTAATACTGACAATTAGTAAGTTCTTGATCCTACAATTTCTTTAGCAATAGAACATCTTAAGTCTTACTTGTGGAAGATGATACCCACCAGGAATCTGAAATTTGTTAATGAAAACCCTTCTCTAGAACTGCAGTGCCATCAGGCAAGTGTATAAGTATAAAGTAAGAAAAAATTTGTAAGTTCACCACCCTTTAAAAAAAAACAATCATAACGTTGCAGGTGGATAGTTATCTTCTTCAAAAGTGTGATAAAGTTACAAAAAATTTTCTATCCTTCCTTAATTGCTGTTAACAACTTACTTCAGAAATAATGTATATTCAGTATCATAATGTACCTCTATGTACAGAAATGTGGCATTTTAGTGCATGGTATTATATGTTATAGCAATGCGTACCTGTAACCTTAACAGAATATATTGTACACTATAGTGCTCTTTCCATGTTGAATTCATACCTAAGAAATCAACACAAGGAATGCCACTTCTTTTTTCCACTAGAGTAACATAAGTGGAAGATAAAACAATTAATACGAATGCAATGTTATAATCTGATAAAGGAAACAGTAAAAAAGTCAAAAAATAGCCATAATATCTATTCATACTAAGTAACATCTCAAAATTTAAGCAACTAATAATACAGAACTACAAAGGGACAAGTTTATTGATAGTTTACTACGTAAAAGTGTAAATTTATTATCCATTTGGAGATTAGTGTGATCTCTGCATAAATACTAGCCTACAAGGCTTTGGCCATGTTAAAAGACTACGAAAGGATTCCCGTGGCACACAGACAACAGTAGCACAAAGTAGTTGACCTGTTTTAAAAGAGATGATAATAGAAGCTGGACAATACCTGATAGTTACTCACTTGGTTAAACTAGGAGGTTGGGCCTTATATCAGTAACAGGAATTGATTAGCAGAAAAACAATTACAAATGCCTTAACATGGAACACAAAATCTTCAGTATAACCATCCATGAGATGGCATAGCCATTTGGAAATGTTAGTACGCTTAGTCAATGTTTATCAGTTATACAATTTGTCTTAGTCTTTTAAAGTCCTTCAGCAGTTGTTGCATCACTTTCTTCCAAACCAAATTCTTAAAAAAGAAAACATGCATAGGTTCTACATACTATTATCAAATATGTTTATATTATATCATGATGTATAAACGAAAGTTTTCTTGAAAAATGTACTTACCATTTGGATGAAAAGGCACAGTCTGAAAGAAAACTTTTGGTGGAACTCTGTTGTAATCTTCCTGGAAAATCATGTAAAGTTGAAATGCACCACCTAAAGTGATGTAAAGCTAAAATTATCCGAGGAATTGCTAGTAAGCATGTGTAAATGCCATTGTCTTTCTATAATCATGTGTATTTATGGATGATTAAACAAACACATAACTTAAAATCTGTATGCCTGCATGTCATGCATAATTGGCTACATTATCAATAAACTCTGTTCCAGTGTTACTTCTGTTGCAAATCTGTTTAAACCTCTGCCTAAGGATAATGGTGTCTTAAAACACTCAGTACAGAAATGGTTTACCTTGGTAACTTCAGTAACACATTTAGCTACCTATGTAAATGTCTAAAGATAGCAGTCCCTATACCAGTAATCCAGCAACTGCTCAACAAAGAATCTTAACAAAAGTAATAAGTGTTAATGTATAGCAATAAGCTTTACATCTAGGCACACTTGGTGTATTGCAGCAAATTTTAATTTAAACAAACAGTACATGTAAAAATTGCAAGACTTGATTGCAAAGCATTGATATCTGGAATAAGAAACCCTGAAAATATGAAACTTATTAGAAAACAACTAAGTATAATGCACAAAATGAAATTTACCATCCCAAGGAGTATCTCTTGGACCATTGATCACAGCCTCCCAGTGAAAAATGTTATCTTCAAATGGTTTTGCATGAATACCCTGCAAATAAAAAGCTATGCATCAAACAAATATTCACCCATAACTTTTATGCTTCAAAGCTAAATTTTTTCTGAGATGCTGATATCAGTAAATGATACTGAAAAGGAACATCACTTCCTGAGAGTTAAGATTACTGATAAATATGTCAGCAGCAAGTTATTTAGCAAAAGAGAACTTTGACTCACTTACCAGCCAAGTCCATTTTTAGAACTATACAGCCTATCCGAGGATGCTGTTACTTTGAATGCTACAGTATTTTCAGTCAGAATGTATATAGTGTTATTATTGAATGGTCATGTGTTTTAAATTTAGTAAGTCATAAAAGAAAAGTGTTATCATTAAATGTACATAAAAAAAGATTAAAGGTTACTTTGGGTAGGAAAATCAACAACCATTTAAATAGTACCAGCCCAAAATTGACACTATGACATACCCACATAGGTTCTCGTTTCATTTTAAAATGTTCTTTCTCTAGAAGGAGTGCTGCTCTGCTTCTACAAGTCATCTTGGTGTAGGCTGTCAGCTTCCTTATACTGGTATTTCAAAAGGTGTATGTCGGTGTTTTATGTCCATTCCTACAAATTGGAAAGAAGGCAGTTTTACTCAATGGCCTTTGTACCAAGGAGTATAAATAGCTTATTTAAATATCCATCGTACCGTACCTATAGCCTAAGAGCACGACTGTTTCGTGCTTGGCTAGGCTCAGCACAGGAAGCACGACTTTTTCCAACTAGTTCCGATCCAGACACGACACCCAAGCTACTGCAATTTATAATACTGGCTATACTCAGCTACAGTGATCTGGGGAGAGCAACACTGATGGATTGGAAATTGGATGTGGTAAATTGATGGTACGGATTCGGTGATTGTACATATATGCATGTACGTTTGATCGATATAAACATTCACTACTAGTTGTTACGATCACAGAAAAACTGAATGAAAGACCCTGTGAAGAATGTAAGTCAAGAAGATCCTAGTTATCCCCGGCAAATTATATTTTTTGCTTGCTCTCAGAGACGAACAAGCTAGTTTAACTTTAAGAACTTGCTAAAGCTTGCTTCTAATTCAATACAAAATTCCTCTACTATGTTTCAGGTATAATCATAAACAATACGCGTATCATACGAAGAATGTCACGTAGTACTTTAGCCTTAGCACACACAAAGATATAAATAATTGTGATAATGGATAATCACCAATATTCCATTTGGAAGCTATTGTAGATTTGACTGTTTATGTGTCCTTGCAGCCATCTTCGTTTGAAGAACAGTTGTCTGTGAGTAGATGACCTTAGCAACCGGCCTCTCAGAAAAAATTACATCAACATGTTTCAAACGAGTCTGTTTAGTAATGGGGCCACTAAAAGTGAAATCCACAGAGAAGTTATGGTTAAAACTCTGTGGTAACATCCCTAATTTGCGACATTTTTGCCGCCTTCTATGTCGAAAGGAAGAACCGTTGTCTTCTTTTAAGAGGCCAAGTCAAAACTTCAAATTTTGCTGGCTGCATAGGGGAGGATCCAGACGGTTTCAACTGTCAGATTATCAGCAAAAATTGTTTTTAAACGCTCTCCCAAAACTATAGACATTTTCGGTGTCACTCACACGGTCAATTGTCAATAGCAACCAAACTACCAAGGGGTAAACAATAAATTTACTCATTTCCAAGAGCGGCAAATGAGTTCTGCAGGCGCTAATATGCAGTATAAACCGCAGGTTGGCTTAGTGGGAAATCCTCAGATGAGTGATTGTAAATGTGCCTGTCCAGGCGTCTAAGTAACGGTTGCTAGCCACGTCAATAGACAGGTATCCTCGATATTGAGTGACCGGCCATTATTATTATTAAGGTTTTAATTCCGCGATCAGCTTTGTTTGCCCCGTCAACCTGTTGCTATGCATGGAGAATCGAAAAGGCCTATAATATTTTTAGTGATAAAAGCTCTTCTTATCTTCTGTAATGTAACAAGTAAAACGTTGTTGCTCTTCAAGAGTAAAAGGAACATTGGCCTTGTTTACTAAAGCTTGCAAATTTAGCAAGTGATAGAAAGTTAAGACTGATTATGCCGATGCCATAAGAGGCTTTTCTTACAAATGCTTGGGTTGCTACATGAAAGTAATTTAATATACATTTGTCAATAGGCATGGTCCTAATTTTGAGTCCCTCTTTACACCACGCCCCCTCTTCCAAGCAATTTTGCAGAAGCATTCACAAGGATTGTATACCTACCACACTAAAAAGTTTAGTAGTTTCTGACTTTCTGTGCCGATGTGAAGCTCGGTATGTAGGACGCACTTCTTAAAGGCTAGGTAACAGGATCAAGCAACATGTTCGGGTGACTGTACGCCAAGCATCAATTCCGCCTAGAGAACTGTCATCTAGCAACTTCAAAGTGAAAGTGACTGTCAAAACCTGCGATTCTGTCATAGCCCAACATTAATTAGAAAATTCACAATGAGCCAAAATGTATAAGGACCAGAATTTTCCGATAATTGGCACAGCTAGCTCGTACTTTCATCTAAATGCATCGGAGTCTACATCAAAACAAGAAAACAAGTACTCTGTAGGCAGAAAGAGTTCGTTTCTTTCACTTGGACTCTTCCGATGATGTTTTGTTTCTTCATTTTCTCTATCTTTGTTTCCTTTTTCGTCTAGGATTGGCTAGTTTTGCTACATGTTTAGTATAAATAGGTTGTCATATATATACTCATTCTTTTCTGACGATTCATACTCTGAAGAGTGTCGACGAAAAAAGCGTTTGAGTGTGTTTTTAGCGCAATGTCGCAAATCTTCAAGGCGATAATACAGAGAGATTTGAAAGTGACACAAGAAATTACTATGCCAGTATGTATTCTCTTGACCTTAAGCCTATGTAAGGAAAGCAAGACAAAACAGCGAAGCCCTCATGTTTCGCTAACCCTTTAGCAACTGTGAAATCCGGATTTGATGAACCGGTGATCATAATCATAACTTTATTTCTGTCTTTCGGTGGTGTAGTTTAACATACGTAGATGAGTTGATAAAGACGTCTCTAAAATGGTTCATGCACAGGGTTGCATACTTTTTCAATCTCAACAACATGTTCTAGTGTTTAGAACAGAAAAAGAGGTATGGTTCTTGTTGTGGCAATCATTTCAACAGCTTCTGACTCACTGTCTGGGTTATATTGGCTTACCAGACTGAGAACTGTATGACTGATATTGGCTGTCTGGCTCGGTGCCAGTTCAAAACTTACTGGAATTTTCTATTATGAATTGACTGTCATAGAACAAATTTTAGGGAAGGAAAATTCTAGCAGTTACTATAAATAGATATGACATCATATTCCAGAATGTTCCAGAAGCCATATTGTAAAGTTTAAAAGGCCTAATTTCAGTAGGAAAATCAGTCTTCAGTAGTTAACTGCTTTGTAAATAAAGTAGATTGTTTGGAAGATATTATCAAAAGGATAATATCTTATTATTTTGGAATTCCTGATAGCTGACCTCGGGTCAATTATACAACAACCCCAATATCCCACATATGGACGGATTGACATCACTTCAGGAATCCCCCCCGAGGATCCACGACTTACCTGAAGCAGAGAAAATGTCAAATTAGAAACAACTATACCACATAATTTCAAAGGGATTTTGTAAGCTGCCTCGACATGGACGATAGATTTGGAGGGGAATTTCGTAAAACCTTATGTCTTATGCCCAGAGTGGGCCAACAGGAATTCCCAAATTAAAAATAGGGGTGCAACATTATATGAGAAACTATGCCTGCAAATTCTTTTAATGAGGCTATGGAACGTACAGTGGCAGCTTGCATGCTCACCTGTGGTAGATTCCGATTTGGAGCAAAACAGGGCAAAAGATACAGACAACCCTGAACATCTGTAAGGAGGTTGTAAATATTGCAAGTTGATTCAATACTGCTTCAATAATTGCAGCTAATGTGCTTACTAATATTAACATGGTCCAGGAAAAAATCATTGCTCAGGTCCGCTTGAAGAATAATATAATCGTTGTCATGCCAACAGTCACTGATTTTGGTGTTACTGGCATGCGCATACAAATGGAGAAAAATATATGAAAATGGCTCGTTTAAGTCAGTTTATGTATTACGGGAACTATCAGCCACAATTTAATGTAGGCTACGAACAATCTGACTTTTTCAAAGTCGCGAATATTATTTCAAAGAGACATCAAAATGGTAAAAAAGCCAACCAAATTGGTGCACACTGAGCGTTTAAGAGAAAAGAAATCGGAAATTTGCGACTATTAGATTTCCGCAATAATTTGTATCCATGATTGCAATGTGGATTAACATTATCCCACCGAATTACCATCTAAGTAATAACAGTTTGCTTTTTTGAAGTTGATTTATAATTTCCGAATTGTCTTGGTTTAAATTTTTAAAGCTTATTTACTGACATTCTAAATTAGCTTCCTGTTAAGTTTTATGCTGACAGGAATAGTTACTTGCAGCAAAAAAGGCATTTAAAAACATCTCTTGTTAATTACCTTCTGTTATTTTTCATTTTACAGACACTCTTGTCGTTGCATCACTACACTAATTCTTTTAAAAAACGTGTTGCAGCTTAGTCTTGATCTGTATCCCTTTTTAGCATGTGTTATGAAATACGTTCTTCTTAATTTACACACGGGTTGCGATAAAGTTACTAATTTATTTTTAACTCACGATTAATTCCTTTGTAAAAGGAATCAAAGCGCACTTGTGGCGAACTCACGGTCAAGTATTGCTCTTATGATACGACATTTGCTGTAACCTTGCATTTGTAACCTTTGTTTTAATAAAGTAAACATTATTATCGTTTATTAACTCACGGTTATTCCTTTGTAAAACAACTTCCAGGTTTTGAAACCTTCTTGGTATCATCCCCCCCTAAAAGGGACCTATTCATTTTCTTCGTATCATACGAGCAATAGTTAACCGTGAATTCGCCACATGTGCGCTTTGATTCTTTTTCTTCTTAGAAAGGAATTAACCGTGAGTTATCCAAATCGGTTGAGTGTGAACTTTTTAGTGACGCTATAATTTTACCACAATGCTTTTGGTTGAGTGGAAATTCGATTGTTTTGCGAGTGCAGCCCATCATCCCATCATTAGGGGAACCAACTGGCATTAATAGAGTGGAGTATGTTATGTCATCATTGGAAGAACCCATCAGAATCAATGGCAGTGGCGGCTGGCGGGGTTTTTCGTTGGGTGTGTGTGCAAATTTCAGATTTGGGTGTGACCCAAGATAGTTACAGGGGCCATGCCCCTATTTCGTATTAGAGATGTTACATGAGAACAAAAATGTAACTTTTAGGTCTATGTTGCTCAGGAACCTAGCCATTTAGTAAGTCTTCGATAAAAGATGTTTACTTATAAAGCAAGGTTACAGCAAATGTCGTCCCATAAAAGCAATACCTGACCGTGAGTTCGCCGCAGGTGCACTTTGATATTTTATAGCTATATACTGGTATTTCATAGCTATATGCTGGCTCCTCGGCGCTTCAATTTTGTAAAACAAGACTGTTCTCTAGTAAAGTGAAGACAGGCTAACATCATGCGAAACAAGGTATCGAATTGTTTAAATTGTGGCTACTGCTCTAAATGTCGTGTTTAGATTCATGTTAACTTCATATTTTAGCAAGATTTTTAGAAATTTGCTTTTATGATACCACTGTATGCAAGTTTACTTCATTGCTAAGAGGCAAAAAATGTGGAACTGCAATGCGATGTGGCCGATAAATAGGTGTAATTACATGTGTCTATCGTTGTTCGAATTTAACTTTGGCCGTGTTAAGTGTCGCGTGTTGCAGCACATTTTATCGAAGGTCTGTACAGATTACAAAGGGCAACACTACAACGTGCACAATATCCCTGTTCTTTGTGCTACAAAATCGACTTAAATTTGAATTAAACTCGAATTAATCTTGAAAAAAATGAATTAAAATCGAATTAAACTTGAAAATTTGTGACATTACGCTAAAAGCTTTTTCGTCTGATACTCTTTATTCAGAGTATGAATCATCTGAAAGGAAAGTATAGATACATGGCAACCTTTTTATAACAAATGGAGATCGAAACTAACCAATCTTAAACAATAAGGAAAAGACAAAGAGAAATTAAAAAACAAAGTATAATTGGGAGAGTCCGAGTAAAAATACTATTTCTGCCTAAAGAGTACTGGTTTACTTGTTTTAATGTACACAGAATCCAATCCACTAAGGTGTAAGGATGATTTAGCTGTGCCAATTATCAGAAAAGTTTCGTTCTCATTCTTCTCTTTCTGACGATTCGTACTCTCAAGAGTGTCAGACGAGAAAACCTTTTAAATATTCTTTTAGTGCGATGTCGCTAATTTTCAATGCGAATTGGTTCTCCTGTGCATGTAATGCCCCTTCTCATTCTTTTATTTTTTCTCTTTCCTTCGTTGTTTTTGTCTGCTTTTATAATTTACTTTCTTCTCTTTCTCTCCTCGTTAATTGGCAGTTTTTTATTCTTATTTAACGTTATCAACAGCATATTGTGTGGATGATGGTGTTAGTAAAGTGGAGAAGTCGGATTAAATTTGATGTTTTGATATTTAAAGATTCGTACAATATCTATAACTCTTTTTTGAGCTTAAAACTCACCTTCAGTTAAGTTTTCTACCTGTGTTAGCTACTTTTGTAGAACAAAAGGCAGTTGTTTACAATAAACTGCAAACTGGTATTTCTAATTTGGCAAATTCTTAAGGTTGCTCAAATTGACTTTGTACTACACTTTTACTCAGAAAGTGAGGTGCAAATTCCATGAGAAGTTAAAAACAGTTTTTGAATATGTGTAAGATGATAAAACAAAATGTTATTATGGAGTCAAATGTAACAAAATTTTAACAAGATTGAAACTAAGCAGAAGTTAAAGCTCTCAATGTTTGTAAGCTAAGAATTTAAAAAATGTTTTCTTTTATAAGCTTTTTCTTTCGCAGCGTATCTTTTATCTGGTTTGTTACTTTCAACAAATGTCGAAACTCGTCGTCATCTTTACTTTTACCCTGCAAACTTAAGAATTAACATTTGTCTTTCCGGGGCTGTGACATTATTATTTGGCTCCATGTCGTTTTACCAAAATTTCTTTGCAACCCAACCATGGAAATGCTGTAAATGCTCCATTAAGCGCCCCCTCTCGAATAAGCTGCCTTCTCGATTAAGCGTCCCCTCCTGCAGCCAAACTTTTTAATAAGCGCCCCTCTCGATTTAACGCCCCTCTCGATTTAACGCCCCTCTCGATTTAACGCCCCTCTCGATTAAGCACCCTCTGTAAAAGTTGGTTTTTTAAATAAGTTTTAATATTTACTTGCCTTGCATTCCTAGTAAAAGCATTGAGGAATAACTAACGAAGCAATAGAGTATTAAATGAATCAAACTGAAGATATACCGCTTCTAAATCCAGCCAATGTTTCTTTGTAGAAAAGTATTTTAAAGCCCTGAGGATTTGTTAACAACCTGAAGGATTTAGAAATTGGTGATAAAAGTTGCCTCGTTTGCAGCAGCTACAATGTAAGCGAGGCCAGAAACCGACATTCTATTCATGACACTTGTCTGTGATCGTTCGTTCCTTTGTCGTTTTTTCAACCTAAGACAGAAGGTGCCATCAATCTTCAGGTAAAAGTAATTAGAAGGACGTTTTTTACGGATGACCACGTCCACCAGTAAATCATTCATTTTTTGTAAGTTTAGGACCACCAGTCAGAGTCTGCTTGATCAGAGGTAACGATTACTGAAAGGAGGCTTTCAAGTTTACCATGGTTCGTTGAAGACGTCTGTGTCTTGGAGAGGTTATATCTGGACGACAGCCAGGACTGTTTTCATCATACCTGGGTGAACGTATATAAAGTAATAGTTTGAACACAGAAAAGAAGCAAAATGCGTTGGACAATTAGTTTAGACGGTGGCCCTCAGCGAGTAAACCATGCAGCAATTGCCGTATCAAGTCGGAAACTTGTGTTTATATTTGGTGGTTACTGGACTGGGAAGAATTACAGTCATATCGAGAAGATAGATACACACATTTTTAATACAGGTAAGTTATTGTTTTGTTCAATGCTTATGGTCCTCACTCTAGTGCCAGTACACATATCAAGTGATTTGCCTGTTTGGAAAGTTGTCAGCATGGCGCCGTTGCCTATAGCTTCAAAATGGCGTCAGTTATTATTTCGCATTGATTGTGTTACCTATAAATTGTATTCCCATCAAACTTTGGAAACTCCAATTAATACAGCATACTTTAGCAGGTGAGATTGCAGTTAGTGCAGGTCAATAGGTTGCTATGCATTCACAAATTTAAGACAGTTCTCTTTCAAAAGAGTACAGACTAAGAAGTTCTACTTGAACATTTCGACAGGTAAGGTGCGAGTGTAATTGTTTTTAGAATGTGTTATTAAATATCAAATATTGCTCAGAGGCATTTCGCCAAATGTATGGCAAGGATAGTTTTTATAGTGACCAAGGTTTGCGTCGAACGTTATTTAAGGTAGTGTTTGTTTTGTAAAATGCGTCGAGACGGATCAGGGACTGTACCGAGTGGACGTCATCTTATTTGACACCCATATTTACCGTGAACGTCAATTCAATAAGTGTGATTTTTTAAAAAAATTACGGCTTAGCAGTTGCAGTAGTACTCTTAGAAATTTAATACAATTTGGAATCTACTGTACAACACTGCTTCTGGTTTACTACACTGCAGCACTCCTGATGTTGCACCATAATTTAGCCGTATCAATGTCACTTAACAAAAAGAGTATTGAAAAGAAAACTATGATAATGGAAGTACTTAAACCAACATTTAAAATTATCATGGAATTTTGAATTCACGACTATGGAGTGCTAATGTTTAGTAAATAGCAATGAGCGGTTTGTTTGTTGGAGATAAAAATGACCTGTGTTGAGTTACAATATATAAAGTAGCTTTAACCAAGTGCAGCCTATAGCATCAGTAGATATGGTTTTGTAGTGTCGCACATTCATTGAAGATTGTGTATGTACGAATGGCAGTTTACGTGAATGTGGATAATCCTGCTTCCCCAGTGCAGGAATTTTCAACAATATGTGTTTTGAACTGTTAATTACCTCATTGAGCCTTAATTTGTATTGGTCTCATCTCCAACATGTAGGCCACAACACAGAGAGAGATTGACATGTCTTCTAAAATCAGCTCTAACTAAAATCCTTACAGCTATTTAAACTGACACTCTTACTGTAATGCTTTCTCTTTGTTCTTTTAAAGATGTTATTCAGTTTGTACGTTTTTCAGAGTGTGTTTCCACTTTGATTTGGTACTTTCAGTTTCTTAAAGACTTGCATTTTAGAGCACAGGTGTTTATCCAGCAACAATCTTTTTTGTTGAAACATGATCCTCAAATTTTAAAGGATTGAAAATTGGTGTAAATATTTATTTGTAAATAGCACAGCATTACCACAGTAGCATGCCAAAATAGGAACAAACTGGATATAACATCACAAC